>WEZZ01010484.1:62885-75764 GCA_013400585.1 Chloropsis cyanopogon | reverse complement strand
TTTGGAGCCACACTGGAGAAGTTTGCAGACAACTATCTCCTGTGGGAGAGACTGCACGGTGCAGCAGGGAAATGACTTCTTTCCGTGAGCAGCGGAAAAAAACCTCAGGGATGAACTGCCCAAACCCCCAAACCCTGTCTCCCTGCGCTGTCTGTGGGAAGGTGGGAGGGGTTGGGGGAAGAAAAGGGTTTTTTTAAGGGCTTATTTTACTTCTCATTATTCTCCTCTGACTCTGTTAGTAATTAATTCACTTTGTACCTCTAAGCTGAGCCTGTTTGCCCTTGGAGTGTTTTCTCCCAGGCCTCACCTCAACTCATGAACCTATCGTTACTTTTTTTCCCTCTCTTCTGCCCAGCTGTGGCAGGGAGGGTGAGCAAACGGCTTTCATGGGTGCCTGGAATTCAGCCAGTGTCAAACCATGACAGTAGCCAACCCCTCAGCACAAGGAAGCACTTGATTTGTCCTCCTGTCACTGCCTCCAGCTCATACTACACTGCCTGCTGGAAATGACTGGCTTGGATACCAAAGCACAAGATCTTTGCTTTGTGCTAACATCAACCATCAGAAAAACACAGCCCAAAATGCCTCACACTGCAGTCTCTGAGTTTTCCAAGACTCTCAGTTACAGTGACATCTCATGGTAATGAAGTCTCTCTGTTTCTAATCAAGCCTTTCTTCCCAAGGTTGTTAAGAAGTTTAGTTGTGCTCCTTCGCTGATATACTGATACTAGAAACGTTTTTTGTGTTGACTTCCTGATCTTCAAGATACAGATTTTACAGTAACATTGGCAATGCATACCCAAAAAGAGCAATGTTACAAACATTAGGTCTGTCCACAGGCACTGAGGGCTTCTTGCACATCACATTTCACAGCATTCTGCACTACCTAGCAGAGGCACAAAGGAGGTCTAGGAAAGATTTTGATGTTCTACCAAATTGTTTCCTCTCTCAAACGCATAAGCAGGTCAGTCAATAGATTTTGACCTTTCAGACCAGGGTTAAACATAAACAATGCAATCTTAAATAGTACAAGTTTTTACATGACTAGAGGTAGTGGTAACCCTAAAAGAAACATTGTCAGCACAAAGTCTTAAAGACACCAGCCAATGTGAAAGCAAATTAGATTACTTATAAGCAAGACCTTTTAGAAATACATTTTTCTCCAGCTGATGCAGAATATTTAGTCTCTACCTTAGTCAGCATAAACAGTGAAAATATGGTACTTTCCTGTATACCAGCACAGTGCCACATCTTCTGGGTTGTACCTATTTAGACTGATAGGAACATTTACCTGGAAGGCTTTTATTACATAAAGGTTATTTGCTTTTTTGTTTCACTTTTATGGATTATTTAAAAAAAAAAAAGCAAGCCATTTCAGCTTGGAACACTGACCTCAACATGAGTGAAGTTCCAGCAAGAGGTAAAATCACCCTCTCTGACAATATGTTCATATTCCCCACTTAAATAAAGGATTGCTGTAGGAATAGTTAGTGTATGTTGTGACTCTCCTTCATTTAATAAATATCCAAACTCTTTTAGACATGGGCCAAGCCTGAATCTCTACTAGAGAACCAACCACAAGAGGTCATCCTTGCTCCATGAGAACCCTTTTTCTAGGCGGAAAACTGTCTTCACAAGTGTATTGGGTTTACTCAGTATTTTCAGGAGTTACAGAACTGAACATAAAATTGACACAACTGAGACTGTTGTGCTTTCTTCATTAAAAAAAAAGGTTTCTGTAGTAAATTCAAAGTGGCTTTTAAAGATATGTACCTTTAATACATCTTTTCTCACTTTCCTTAAATTTCTTTCTTGAACCTTTCCACATGCTCACAGTTCAACTTTAACACAAGGATCAAGGAAGGGGATATTATTTGGGACATTTTTCTTGCTAGGAGAAACAGCTACTTATCGGTCCAAAAGAAGAGATCATAAAAATCACAGCTCCCATCCTTCCTTAAGAGATCTTTTGACATTCAACAATCAGTCTTGTCCTTTGTCTTGTTCTCAACTTAAAAAAAAAAACAACCAGTTGAAACATTACAAAAATGCTTCTTTTTCTATTGTTATCTGATCCAAGACTGTCTCACTGGAATAAGGAGGTAGAAAAGCTTGGAAACTGTTTTATACTCCAAAGATTCTCCTACCCTGATGCTTCTAAAATTTGCTATTTCTTTTCACAAAATCTCTTGAAAATTATAGATTTTCTTAACGACACTTGCAGATCAAAAGTCTTATCTAGGAACCCATCTCGTGTCATAACAGGAACTTCACCCATCTTATGTAGCTTCCGTCACCCATCTTATCAGCTTCCTTATGTCTTGTCCTTTCAGAGTTCTGTTAAAATGAGATCATCTTATCTTGGCCCTTTTCCTCCCCTTTTTTATATTCATCCACTAGCTTTTCCTTATTGTTCATGCCATACTTTTGCCTCCAACTGTCCCTTAAAATGGGCACTGCAATCCCTCTCAAGCTTGCCATTGCTGCATCCTCACCCACAGTGATACCCTCTGCCAGCTCTGTTCCCAAAAAGCACTGCCACACTTTCTTCCACCTGCTTCACACAGAAGAGAAAATCCTTTTGTCTCCCTTCAAAATCCTCTTTAAAACCAGTGTCAATTATTCAGCTGGTAACATATCAGCCTCAATGTAGCCAGGCAACTGATTTGTTTTGATCACTGCTAATTCTCCTTTCCTTGTTCTTTCCCAGTCTTTTTCAGAAGCCCGTCCATATCCAGATGCAAGCTCTTTGAAAGAGAACCATCTTCTGCACTTTCATGATCTCTTATGCCATATCATCCGACTCCCTTCTAAGGGCTTCCATGCAACAGAATCAAATTATCCCAGAGGGCTTAAGTTGTGAGGAAAACGGCTTGCATAACTTATTTAATGTATCAGTCTGGGAGTGGGTTTTAATGCCAGCAAATTCCACTTGGTTTCAGTAAAGAATTTAAACCAGAAGTATTACCTTGACTACAGACTGCCTTCACCTGGGACCTGTATGATTCCAGAGCAGTTTCCAGACCCAGTCACAATAGAGACAACACCCAATTCACTGAAGTCAACAGCAAACTCCTACTGGATTTAGATGAGCTGGGATGTCATCCTCAGCTAGAAAGGCTCTTGAGAGTTACATCAGCACAAAGAAATTGTGCAGTGGCCATAGTATGATCTGTGAATATCACCATGGAGACCTCATCACAGATCAAACCTAACAATCCAGGAACATTCAATTAGCACAGTGGCAGACTATCCTCATAAGCAGTTACAATTTATTGAAATACTAAAAGCTTGCAGGACAAATACTGAAAAAGCAAAGAAACCCAATTCAGTGATTTCATGGATATATTACATGCCAATTTTCTAGCTATAGAGTATATTTGTCACCGTACTTTAAATTAATTTTTCAATAGAGAATCCCACAATTAATATTTAGTTCACATTTTAACCACGACTGTCCTCATCTCACTTTTTCTTACCAGCATTGCTGTTAATTAACATTAGAGAAACAGACAGTCAAACTGAAAAAAGAATTATGTTGGGGAAATAAAGACAAAATATGTTAAATATTCTTAATAATTGCATACACATACTGTATAAGGAAATCACTGTACCGTGGCTTACACTTGGACACTGCAGTGTACTGAGTAGCTTTACCAAATAGATGACTTTCTGCTCATGTAGAAAGTTATTTTTTTATATTACATAAATCATAGTCCAATGTTTAACTACTCTGAATATTTGAACTGTATTACTAGGCCTGACAAAATCCATTTTTATGTTGTATCTAGAGGAAAGTGATAAAAACATACCATCTAAAATTTTCGAACTTATTATGGCTACTATCTGTAAATTGAAAAAAACAACTCCAATTTTTTTACATCTCTATAGTATTTCCCATGAAAATTGCAACATTCTTTATACAGGCAAAATTCTCTTAATTCTTATACCAAATATTAGCCTTAATGTAAGATTTCATACCTTCCATCAAATGAACCTTGTCTGCTAAATAATATTATGCATATGCCCAGACATTGTATTAATTAATGCCCACAGGTTACACCAGTATGCCAGCTTTCATTTGTCTGCTAAATCAGTTATTTTATCGCCAGACACATGAATCCAGCACCACTGGGCAATTAGTAGCAAATCCAGGCCCTTTTAGGAAGCTCAAAGTTCAACATTCCCTGAAACTTTCATGAAATGAGGAAAAATTTATGAAAGAATTTTCATTTATTTTTATTCACAAACTCCATACAAAACCTTGATTCCATCTGTGTTCATGGGAATCTCCTTTCCCCAAATCTCTCTGCTCATGGTTTCAACCCAGCATTTCAGCCCAAACATATCCTTCCCAAAGTCACTGCCTTTCTTGTAGCTGTATGCAGTGATTCTTTGTGATATCTTCTCTCAGCTTATCTGTTCTGACTGCAGATTCCCTGCAGATGGCCAGATAAGGAGTCAAAAAGCATAGCTGGGGTTCTCTCTTTAAGCTGTACAAGCTTTCCCTGCACAATTTGGTTTTACAGGAATAACTACACCAGAGAATGTGCTACAGCCATACTGCACTAAACCACCTAGAATATTCTTGGGACCTCCTTCTCTTCCCCTCTGCTCCCTCTCCTCTCAGAGTTTTATTTTGCTCACTTTTGTTGAATGAGATCCTATTTCAAAGCAAAATAATACTTAGATATGTAGCAATTTGAATTTCTGGCATAATAAAGACTGCAATTTTACTTTTTCTCCAGTTTGTAGGAAGCAGCTCTGAAATCAGCATGAAAGGTATGAAAAACTGCAACAGGAAAGGCAAGTGCCAAAAACATAGAAAAATTATTAGGTGTACAGGCCAACACGTCTGACCAAGCAGGGACCAGGGACTACAACCCTGTGATATGTGGGCTGAGAGGAGATTGAAGTGATGACCTTAAGCTGTGCAACCAATCTTGGCTCATCTCAAGGTCTTTGTCCACTTGTTAGGGCCAAAGGCTGGAGCATGTTTCCGAGGACCAGAAACAAGGTAATAACCAACTCCCACAAGCTCAGGACAGAAACCAGGGCCAAGAGACATGTCACAGCCACCACCAGCTCTAGCATCTGCCCAGCCAGGACATCCCTACAGCCTGCCCGGGAAGAGACAGACACAGGGGGAGCACTCTAGGGANCTCATCTCAAGGTCTTTGTCCACTTGTTAGGGCCAAAGGCTGGAGCATGTTTCCGAGGACCAGAAACAAGGTAATAACCAACTCCCACAAGCTCAGGACAGAAACCAGGGCCAAGAGACATGTCACAGCCACCACCAGCTCTAGCATCTGCCCAGCCAGGACATCCCTACAGCCTGCCTGGGAAGAGACAGACACAGGCGGGGCACTCCAGGATTACCTAGGGCTGGCCAAGAGGCTTTGCTTATCCATCAATTGCCAACAAGCCTCCACCAGGGCAAACCTCANCCCATGTTCCAGAACTCTCGGTGCTATTCGATGCATGATTGGTTACTTGTGATGTGTTCTGTTTCCCAGTGGTTGTTATCCCCTAACCCCTCCACCAGGGCAAACCTCGCAGCCTTGCCCATCAGTGATCGAGTAGGCAGCAAGGATGTTGTCTTTCAGTTCATAATGAACAAAAGCTTTTGAGGGTGTGTATGAGACTATCGGAGGTGCCATCTTCTATCATAGGATGAACGTGGAAAGTCTGTGTCAGCAAAATTCCCCAAAGGAAAGGCAATAAGAACTGTGTAGCAACCCATTTCTGAGCTGGATAACTGTATTTCATGTTTGCCTGCATTTATCTCTGCATCCTTCTTTCCCAAGGATTTCTGTAGTACTCCCCATTTATGAGCTGCAACTGTTCCACAAGAGATATAGTTGCACAACAGAGATAGGGAAACAAACTCTGTTTGGATAATATTTGACTAGCTTTCAATAACTGCTTTTATTTTAGCACCTCAGCTCCAGCTCTGTTCTTAGATGGTGTAGTGGTTTTGGTTTGAAAATTTAAAATATCCCCAATTTTAAAACTTTCCTATTGGAAATTGGCCAACGCACCAATTAATGTGGTAGGTTTCAGTGATGGCCACTCACCAANTCTTTTTTAGTGCCCTAGTAACGATGGAAATTCAGTACTGGTAAAATCTAACATTGTATTTTGAAGAAAATCTTGAAGTGCTTTCTCAAAGAAAGATACAACTGTGCCCAGTGTAAGCATAAAATAAAACCTTCTTTAATGGGTAGTGAAAAACCTTGGCAATGAACCTCCCCCCAGACATTGCCTTAAACATGATATAACTGCACATTACTTAAGAAGTAAATATTTAAAAATAAGATAAAAATATTAGAAGTATTGTTAGCTTATCCATACTTACACGTTCAGCAAAAGGTTCTTGATGTCTGATTCACTGTTTGATTGCTGACCCAACAATTCCTTGCTTTCAAAAGTATTACTGGTACTTGGTCTACAACTTGCAGTTAAGCATCTATTAAATATTTGATGTGCATCCCAAATAGCCATACATAGTGCTAGGCATTAATTTTCCAACACGTACCTTTAAGACACGGTATAGTAAATTCAAAGTGGAACAGTGACCATAAAAGCTGCATTCTACTTTGAGCGTGCAGTTAGGTATTTTATGGCTAAAGCTGTTACTTCTTTAAGACTTTATGTTTATCATTGCATAGGGGAGAAAATAACTTCCAAAACCAAAAAAGAACGAAAAAACTCCCAAACAAACAAAAAACCAAGAAAACTAACTGTGGAGGTTTCCATTCGAAACCAGGCAGAAACACCAATTTTGTGTACTGGTTTTGGTTCGCCAATTTGAGATTTTCCCCAGTTTAAAACTTTCCCTTTCCCGGCCAATGCACCAATTAGTGTGGTGGATTTTGGTGCTGGTCACTCACCCAGGCACCTCCTGCTGTGAGATAGGATCAGGAGAAAGGCAAGGCAGGCTCCAATTCTTCAAAGGATATAAAGAAAATTTTATTAACAGTGACTAACAGGAAAAGAAAAAAAGGAATCAAAACAAACCATTCAGAACACTTCTCCTCACCCCATAACCTTTTCTTTCCCACTGACAATGTAAAGAAACAAAGCCCAAAATTTCCAGTCAGTTTACCACCTCTAAAATAGTCTTTCTTCAGTTCACTTAGGGAGAGAACTCCCTCTTGTTCATGTCATGGAGGCTTCTCCACAAGAGGAAAACAACAGTTCTCTTGTGGCTCTCAATTTCCACAACCAGCAGCTGCCCAGGGAAACCTGCCAGCGTGAAACCCTTTCCATTCTCCACAAGCCTTCCCACAGCTTGTGTATGGGCCTTGTCAACTCATGGGGGAGTGTTTTAAAGACGAGCTGTTCAAAAGCAAAAGTTTTCAATATCTATTTCTAAAATTAGAAGAGAAAAAAGAAAGAGACAGTTCCCAAGTTTTCAGTCTTTAACATGTGTGTTTCACAGAGGCATGTCCAGCTTCCCAGTGGCTGGAAGCTTTGCATCACTTCCTAAAGTCCTCCCAGGTCAAACCACAACAGATGGACTGTGTCACATCACATTTGTTTTATGCCTCTGGCAGGCATTGCTACATAGCAAGGATAAAATATCAGCAGCTAAAAACATCACTCCAAATTTTACATCCACTTCACCTCAAATGCAAACAATGCTATCTGCTAGATAACCACCCATTTGGATGAGCTCAGCACCAAGCTGAAGAGCAAATGTTGAAGCTGAATCCAAGGAAGTCTGATGTAATCGCAATTGGGTTAATCAGAGGGAAGAAGGTGTAATTTCTCTAGCTTTCTTTCAGAACATCTTTTCAGTGCTTCCACTGCTTTTTAAGAGATGCAGGGCACAGATATTCCCTGAGACCCTTATGCTTGAGACTGTCCAACTGTGAAATGAAGAAATTGCACCACTCCCTATCAAGGACCATTGCCCCATTCTCTTCAAAACCTTCTCAAGGTCAAATTCAGACTCACTCACTGACTTTGTGGTGAAAAAACCAGTCTTTTAGAAAAGCTCTAGTAACTCCATAGCATTCCTGGAATGTCTTTTCATTCATCCACAGAACGGCCCACTCACCTCATTTACCTTCATTTGTGCCTCGCTGTGGTGGCGGGGCCCGCTCGGGTAATAATTAGCGTTGATTCCATGATTCACAGAAGGCTGATACATCAAATCCAAATCCTCAGTTCCCTCTTTATTAAGAAAACCATTGCTTTTATAGACAGTTACGATAAAGGTAGACCCAATTGATCCTTTAATTAAAATACCATCACCATTGGCTAATTAAGAAACCACCCCTTGGGGTAAACACATTCCACAGGTTCCCAAACACCAGGCACAACAAATTAAGATAACTTATTGTTTATAATTCTTTCTCTGACCTTCTCACAGCTTTTTCCAGGATGATGCCTGGGAAACTCTGTTGCTCTCTGTGGACCACAGGGCAGCATCTGAGAGACTGAGTTGAAAGGACAGACCTGCAAGTGGGGGAGGCTGTGACACAAATGTTCCCCTGGTGCCAGCACAGAGCAGAGGTAGGGTGAGGCCAAGGTGACAATGGGGGCAGTAGGACACAAGAGCAGCCCAGGTGAGGGTCTTGCTCAAAGTGCCAGACTCAGAAGGTCCATGAGAAAATGTGTAACTTTACCTTACACTGAGCGAAGGAGCTCTGAAATTCTGAAGCCCTTGCCTTCTCCCAGCGCCTTCAGCAAGTATTTTCAGGCTGTCTCACATTTTACATGCTCTCTCCTCATTGCCAGGTACCTTCAATCGCCAACTCACTGATGGATGAATGCTGCAGTCAACACCCAATGCTGTGCAAAACTCAACAGATCCACCAGAGACTGCAGAGGCAGTTGTTGAGCTAGAAAGCATCCCACAAGAGGGATATGTGCACAGGACTCTGAACACATCATTCCACCTTTCACACAAGTGATCCCATTTGGGCTTCAGATTTTGAAAGATCTTAATTAGAGGTCTTCCTTTGATAATTTTGGGAACTTTAAATGACCCAGGAGAAACTGCTGGGATGCTGAATTTACTTTAGCTCCTGAAACCTCATGAATAAATTCAGCAAGGAAAGCTTTTTGACCATCCAGTTATTTGATAGCCTTGATTAAACCTTTTTAGAATGACTGGAGGCTCTGAATGTTATTTAGTCATATTTGAGCAGAGAAACAGTCACTCATGCATAGAAATCCTCAGTGACTCACGGAATGATGTGCTTCCTTATCCACAGCAATCCTCAGTCAGTCACACAGTGATACACTCCTGCCCAGATATACTTGGCAATGTGCACAGTGACAGGCTGGCACAGAGCACTGATTTTAGAAATCTTCACAGGCTCCCACAAGGGACTTCTCTCCCTTGAAGCTGAAAACGAAACTCCCAAGTGACTCCAGCCCATGGTGCCAAAGGTTCATCCTCCTTCTCCTCTGAGCTGAGCCTCTTCTCACCACTGTGGCATTTCCCTGGTGAGGGTCCCCCTAAGGCCTAATGCACTTATGAAAGGAAATCTCATTTTCACTACCTTCACATTTTAATATCTGAACAGCAAAGAGCTGCTGTTCTGCATTTCGGGTTTTATTCTGTTTGGCTTTTTATGGAAATTTTACATTAAACAAACATTACATGACAGTAAAGGGGATGAGATTGCTCAGGGGATCAGTAATGGGCTGTGAAGCTCTTCATTTCTAGGCCAGTGCTCCAGTTCATTCTAGGCTGTTTTAGCTGGATTTAACATAGGAAAACAGTGAGCTCATTTAAAGGGTCTGAGCTCTCTGAAACAAATTGGATTTAAAATTAACTGACCAGTGACAAAAATACCACTATGCAAATAAACTCCACCAAGCAGCCACTCGCAAAAAACAAATGCAAGCAACATTTTACTTTCGCTGGGTAATGATACAAATGAAAATGCTCTGGAAACATACTGGCTGCCAGGGGCATCCCATCCATCTTCCAGCCCAAATCTGTTACACAACTAGCTTTTGTCGGATGCCTGGAAGGTCTTCAAGTTCAGAGTAGGTCCGACCAAGAGAAGCAGGCAGTGACCAAAAGTTATTCCTCTCTAACTTCACTCATCATCATGCAAATTGCAAATTCATAGCCTCAAGGCCCTTGCAGACAAATATTTAACTTCATATAAAACACATACCCATGTCCTAGCTGCAGATGGCAACAGTCTGCCCAGAGACATGACACCAACATGAAATACAGTAAAACAAACAGCTCTTCAAGCACCTTGATATTTCCAGGACCCATCAGACACACACTCAATGCAGAGATTGCAGAACTCTATCTTGTCAAAAAGAGATATAGCCTAGTAAAAATGACCAAAGAAACCAGCTCACAGCCCAAAATGCTGTTTTCAGAATCTGCTTGCTTTTGTCTTGCTTTTTATCTTGTCAACAGTGTTGCAGTTTTCACTAGTGTTTTAAATAATACGTAAATACAATTAAGTAATTGGAGCAAACTCTTCAATTCCCCCTCATAATCCATCAAAAAGGCTTTTGCTCAGCTTTTTAACAGCACTATGCTTCCAACACCTATTATAAAAATGGAAAGGTATTTCACAGTACATCACCGTTGGATAAGCTCTAGCTCGGAGTCAGACTACAGATTCAATACTCCACAATAAATATAAATAAGGAGTTTAGTGAACATGGTGAGCATATGACTATTTAGAGTGACATTTCAAGAAGTCTAAATGTACAGGTACTTGAGAAGCAACAGAACTGTTACTACAACTTTAGACTATAAATGAAATCTAATAAAACACAAATGAGAATGAATAGAAACTATTTTTCAGAATATGAACTAACAGTGGTGGAACATAAACAAATGGGTTTTCTAAATCAATCAGAATACTGAGGACTGATATCCATGCCTAGAAATGGTTCCAAGTGTCATTTTTCATAGTGCCATAAGCATCTGATTTGACACTCGATTACCTGCATTCAAACATCTTATTTATAATACAGGTATTACATCCCCTACACTGTGAAATTCAATATATGATGAATTGCTGTATGATGCTATGCTACACTGGGTGCAATCCTGTTCTTTATCCACAGTGCTTTTCAAAAACACAGTGAGGGCAAGTAAGATGGGAACTTGTTAATTTTGTGAAAGAGATGATAAGAGAGAGCTCCTTACAATGTCAGGGAAGTGAACACTTGATGCAAAAATTCTCTTTCAGTCCTCTGAATCAACAGCTAAGCCACCCATGCTGTATGCCATAAAACAAATGATCTGTCCTTCAGCTTTCATTAGCTGAATAAATTAAGTATTTAATTCAGCCAGTGCTCAGTGCCACTGATATTAATGTCATCTAAATGGAGCTGTAATTAGACAGGAAAACCGCTCAGTTCATATTTGCATAAGATTTCTACAAATGAATTCTACAAAAAAAGGAAAAGCCATAATTAAATGAGAAAAATTGTTATCTAGATAAGAAGAGACACCAAGAGGAATATGTCACACTGCTCAATAACAGAAGAAAAACACAGAACAGCTGCAATGTTGAATTTGTTAGAACAGCTCTTTCAGAAAAATATGGCAAACAAATATTCTACCTCATCTAGGACACAGTCCGACTGCCTTTAAAATCAGTAGGATCCTCCTATTCAGGATCTTTGCAGGCAAGGTTGTTAATCTTGGGGAAAGGGTGTCCAGAGCAGTTGTGAAATCCCCACCCATGGCAATGTTTAAGTTTCAGCTAGACAAGGCCTTGACCAGCCTTATTTGATGTAGAAACTTTCATCAGGAGACTTGGATAGGTGACCTCTAGAGGTCCCCTCCTACCTAATTCATTGTGTTATTTTAACACAATCTATTCTAAATACAAGAGAGCTTCTTGACCTCAGTGCTTGGGGCTCCAGCGCAGATTTTCCATTGCTTAACTACTCTCGCTTCAAAGAGTTTTTCTCAGTATACCAGTTGTAATTCCTCTTGCTGCAGCTTGTGACTGTTGCCTGTCATGTGGTCACAGGGTACCCTTGAGAAGAGCCTAGCTCCGTCTTCTCTGTAAATTTCCTTTAGGTCCTCAAAGACAGCAATTAGATGTTCTCAGTTTTCCCTTCTCCAGATTGAACTGTGTCAGCTCTCTCCGTACATCATAAAACTACGTCCCCTGAACCTTGACACTCTCCCACTGTTGTTCTCTCTCTCTTTCTCTCCCCATGTGGCTCCAGGGTGTAAGGTTTTGTATCTGTCTGCTCTTGTGCCAGAATAGGCATTTTGCTCACCCCTCTAACTCAGCACACACAGAGTTCTCATTCTAACCTTTCATTTTGCCAGATACAGCACATCCTTTTGGCCTCCCCCTATGGGACTGGCTGCTCAGTTTCCTGATCACCTTGGCAGTCTCCTGATCACTTGTGTGAATTACTCTCATATCCTGTGACCAATTAAATCATTTACATTTTTCATTCTCCTCTGCCACGTACACCGGACAAGCCTGCAGCACCGAGAGAGAAATTCTTGTCATCAGTCATCCTCTGTCTGACCTTGATTTTTTTTCTTTTTACCTTTTTCATTTCTGTCACACAGGTGCTGCCATTTATCAGGCATCTCCCTCCTCTTCTTCACAAACAAAGCCTCCCAGTGTCACCTATGCAGCAAATATATCACTATGTGCCAGGCTTTTGATGGGATCAGAGAGAAGAGGAACAAGGTAATTTATGATATTGCAATCTCATGATGGGGAAAAACAGTACTAATAACTTTCCAGCAGACAACAAGTTATTTCTCCGTAACAAAAAATTATAGCTTCCTCCTTACCTTACAAAATAAGTAATTGATTAATCTTGCACTATCCCCTCACCTCAGCAATCTTAATTAGTATATGGTAATTAACATATGATGGCACATTAATTGTGCACATAAAT
>WEZZ01010484.1:0-58476 GCA_013400585.1 Chloropsis cyanopogon | reverse complement strand
GGGCGGCGCACCGCGGCGCAGCGCCGCTTCCGGCTTCCGCGCGGCCGCCCGAGCCAGGTGGGAGCTGAGGCGGGAATGGCAATGGCAATGGCAATGGCAATGGGGGGGTGCCCGGGGCGCTGAAGGGGCGACGGTGTCTCAAAGGGGCCGGGCTAGAGGCGCTGAGGGTCTGGGTTCCGGGCCCTTGCGGCTCTTGTGCCCGAGCAAGCGCCGGGGTGTCCGGCTGCCCCGCAGCCCAGCGCCGGGAAAGGCGCAGCGCGGCGGGGCAGGTTGGCAGCGCGCTGCGGTGGAAATGAGGGAAGGTGCTGGAAGCCGAGCGCTGGCGGTGTGCGTGCACACGCGAAGAGCAGCCCCGCTGTCTGCGCCTCACCCCACACAGCCTGGGAGCGGGTCTGGTCCGGCTCCCGGCGGGCCGAGGTGCCGCTCCTGAGCAGGGAATGCGTCCGAGGGGCGCCTGAGGAAAGCTCCGCACACCTGGGCACTTACAGCACGGCGGCCCACAGTGCGGCTTTTAGCCACCTTGCTTCGAAAAGAGGGAGTAAGTCATACACATCACAGTGCCTGGAATATGATTTTTGCATTATTAGGGCGTTCAGTTCATTATCCTTTTAATATGAGGTACTTTTAATACGCTTTTTAATTTTTTTTTTATATTGTAATTTTGTACGAGTGGTGAAAGAGATTTTGAATACATATAGAGTGGGAGCTCTTTGATGGTCAAGCACAAGAAACCTTGAAATATGGAAAGCCTCTTCGGGGTGTGGGATCTGTGGCCTGACAAGGGAAGCCCCACAGTTCCCTGCCCCCCAGTGCATAGCTCATCCCAGCTGTTCACCGTGTCTGTGACAGCAGGGTGGGCAGTGTATTACCAGATAATGAGGTAAGGCACTGTCCTGCTCAGCACAGAAGATCCAGGAACCTGCTGGTGCAGTCAGGGTGCACCAAGGACACCTTTGGGACCTCACCAAGGACAAGAAGCCATGACTCCAGCAGAACTTAGATGCTGAGCGTTGTTAATGCACCTCACCAGCTGAAATCCACCAGCAGTCTTTGGCACTCTGGTGGGAAATCTGTGGTCTTTGCCTTAGTAAATAATGCAGCAGGAGAGCACCAGGAGGTGAAAATTTACAGAGTAGAACACAGTGCTGGGGACCCAATACTTACATAACACGTTTTAGGGGTTTTCCTTTGAACTGCTCGCCTCCTTCCTACACAGCCTGCCGATATCTGAACTCTGCTTCTTGTGCCACAGCATCAGGCGTTAAGCTGGAGAGCCATGATTACTCCTGCAGCTGTTGCTGTGACCCAGGCCCAGCATTTCACTCCTGAGGAGGAAACTTCAAATGGAGAAACGGCCCTCGTGCAGGAGCTCCAGTGCTCTGTAGGGCAGCACACTTGTACCCTCTGGGGCTGAGGGGGAAACCAGGCATGGAGCTACAACCTCTTATTTTAGGTCCTCTGCTACAACCTCTTATTTTAGGTCCTCCAGAGGCACTTTTCTCTCCCACACACACCTCAGGGGTGTGGCCTGCAGATAGAATCCACTGGATCTTTCCTGCCACAGTATTTGGTAACAGTGTGCCAAAAGTGGAGGTAGAACGCTTTGCAGAGGTATTTGAATTCTAATTAGTGGTTTCAAAAGAGGTGGTATTCTTCTTTGAAAGGAATTGAAGGTAGACAGGGTTTATGCTGTTATAATTTCTGGAATCATAACATTGTTAAGCTCTAGTCCAAAAATTACAAAGACGGTAAATATCTTTAAAAATTTGAGCCCAGGACAAAGACAACAAACAACTTAAATGAAAGCTCAGAGGGAAAGAGTGATAAGAATTTTGATCTGTAGGATGCTGTTATTATTGGATGGTGTTTGAAAGCATTGATTCACGCAACAGCTTTGCTAAAGGCACCTAACATTGCAGTTCTGTTGTTACTTATTCAGTGCAACTTTCTGAAAACTGCCATCTAAAATTTCTCGTAATCTGCATCCTCAGGAGGCACTGGGGTAGTGCTTTTCATGAAAACATTTTGTCATTTTGGTGCTTTCCATTGTGAGGGAATGTGAAGAAGTCAAGGTATTCATACTAACCACTAGATTCTGTTGTTAAGTCAGCATTTGAGTGGTTTGAAAATTAGTGTGGAGCCTGATATTGGACTCCCAGTGTCAGAAATGTCACACTCTAGAATAATGACAGTTGCCAGCAGGCAGCACAGCAATTATAATTTTGACTACAAAATATGACACTAATACAATTTAAACATGGTGCAAAATGCTACAGGGTAAGAAAACTGATTTATGTGTGCTATCAAAAGCAAATTTTAATATCTGGTCAGGATATTTCTGTGTTCAGGAAAGTTAGAATTCTTTGGTTTATAAGACCTCTTGAATGAAGATATTAATTTTTCTTCCAAGTTTAAGCTGCTAGAATTGATGCTGCAACTGTCCTTACAGATGCTTATTAAACAGGCAAGGCAAACCAAAACCAGAGGTGCATCACAAATAAACCTACAGATAGTAATGGTTTCATTTTTTTTTAAGGCAAAACAAAATTGTGATACTTAAGCACAAATTAAGCACAAAGTTCAGGACGGCAAAGTTTTCCAGATCACAAGATTCTTTGTGGTTCATCACATGGCTCTTCCTCGTGGATTGTCTCCTTATTCTGCATTTCGAAAGAAACTTTCAGACAAGGAAATGAATGGAGATGAAGCACAGTTAATGCAGGAACTGTAAGATCCAGCTTTAGTGCTGGATGTGTCTTGTGTATCCATGTATTTACATATACAGTTTTGTGTGCACTCATTCCATACCTATTTTTCCCCCCACAGATAGTGAAACATGCCTAAAAAAAAGACTGGTGCTCGTAAGAAAGCTGAGAACCGTCGGGAACGTGAGAAGCAGATAAGAGCCTCACGAGCCAACACAGACTTGGCCAAACATCCTTGTAATGCTTCAATGGTAAATTGACCTAAAGTATTCTATATTAAAATACCTGATTTTTAATTACTTAAACACAGTGATAATACCTTGGCTGCATTTAATGCCACTAGAATGTCATTCTTCCTACCACCCTTCCTTTATATTTAAGGTTACATTTACACCAGACAGAATATTGATCAAAAGGTTTGGATCCTAATTGTAACTCCCTGCAGAGGTCTGTAAATTTTATATATTTTACCTAGAATTAAAATAATTACCAGTGTTTTATTTCTTCTCTTTAGGAATGTGATAAGTGCCAAAGGTAAGAATTTTTATCCTTCTAAAACGCACAAATTAGTATTTATTTCAGATATTTTACAGGTATTTGTTAATGCTTTCTTTTAAAGCTTAATACTTGCTTTTTGTTTTTTTCACTTACATGTGCCCAGACGACAGAAGAATAGAGCTTTTTGTTACTTCTGTAATTCTGTTCAGAAATTGCCCATTTGTGCACAATGTGGTGAGTAGAAATAATGAATGCAAACAAGCTGTCCTCAGTCCTATTTGTGGTGTTAAACTCTCAGTATCTGTGTTGCAGTAGCTTTATCTTAAAGCACCTCTGTGATGTGGAGCAGGTTCTTTTGAATGTGCTGTGAATGTCCTCCTTGGAAGTGATCTTCTTTGATCAGTATATACGCCTCTAACCCCCGGAGGTTTGCAAGCCTGGATCATGGCTTGTCTTCTTTGGAAAAATTTGTCTCACTTCCTTTTAAGTTTGAGAAATCTGTTCCCATAGATTGACCATGTGGAGCATTGTTTCATAAGAGCAGCAAAACTAAAAATGCTCTGAGTGCTAGCACCAATAAATACTGCTTTTTTTGGGATTATATCATTTCTGATCAATTCAGTATCAATTAAAACAACAATATATTATTCACCTTGCACGGGATTGTAATGTAATATGCAACTCTTGTTATTTATGTGGGCTTGAGGGCTGATGCTTTGAAATTAGAAAAGAAGGACTCCTAGTGACAGAACTGCTCTGAATAAGGCTAAAATGCCCTTTGTTTTTAAACAGCTGCTTGCTTGCAGGAGGTGTTGATATTTGTTTCGCACTTAGGTGAATGTTCTACTGTTTCAACACATCATTGCAGATTTTCAATTTGTCATTAAGCCATTTGGCTGTTTTGGAGTTTGACTCTCAGAGCTGCTGACATGCAGCTTTCAGTGCCTTTGTTGTGACCCGCAGATACTGAGCGTTTCTGGAAGCCAGGCTGTTAGTGTGCAGTGGCAGTGTGTCACCCTTCATAAGTCTCCTTCCTGTCACCTTGCAGTGAAGTACTGAAAACATGCTCTCTGTCTTATGGTTCATATCTGTGTGTTGCATTAATCTTTATCTGGAGTATGTTTCTAGAGGAAAAACATTACTATCAACAACCATCATACTATATTGAGACCCAGGGTTTTCCAAACAAAGACCATTAGAGCTGTTTGATGCTTAATCAAGGATTGGGGACTCTAAACCAACAGCATCTTTCTTAGAGGAGCCCATGAGGGATGAGAGCAAGGTGGCTCTGTTCCAGTGCTCCACACCCAGTAATGCCCCCATCACCTCTCACTGCCCAGCTCAGCTGCTTTTGTGGTGGGACAGAACTAGCAGTGGTTTTAAACATAACTCTTTAAGGTTTCATTGCTGGACTTTGACTCTAGTTTTGTTCTTTGGTTTGACATTGGAAATTTTTGCCAGTGCCTCAAAACACAGAGCAAGACCAATACATTGTCTTATTATCTCAGTACAGGGGCAAGAGATTTGACTGAAAACAGACAATAATTAATTTAATCTAAGGGAGGTGCAAAGGTGGGTTGCACAATTTAGCAATAACGCAAACATCTTTGCTTACATTATTTTTACCGAGATTTACAGTTAAGCACAGGCATTTAGTTGAAGTGCTGTTCTTACATAAACATGCATTCTATTTTTTTTTTTTTTTTAAATTTTTTTTTTACATAGTTTTCTTATGGTTGCTTGCCTTTTTATTTTAACCAGGAAAAACCAAATGCATGATGAAGTCTTCAGACTGTGTTATAAAACATGCTGGTGTGTACAGTACTGGACTAGCTATGGTGGTATGTATACAGCCTTTTTTGCACTATGAGGATATTCTTTGCAAAACTTCCTGGAAAGATGATAAAACAGATTTATGGAATGATAGCATGTACCATGCCAAGTTTGGTTTTTTTCCCTTGCTTTTCTGTAATGAACTGATTTTTCCCTTATACTGAAACCCCCAAATTTTTGATTTTTAGATTCAGCTCCTGCAAACTCCAGCACACGTCCTGGATGCTAATGGATCTGTGTTGGTGGCAGGTCCTAAGCACATGCATGAAGAGTACTGGACCCTTACATGCACCACAGACAATTCCCAGCCTTCATTAAAATGTAGGATTATTCTGCAGAAACCTGCAGACTTTTGTCGCTGTTGTCTTAGTACTGCAGAGATCATCAGTAACGCAGAGAGGAATCTGTTCCACTAGAGGGGAATTTTAATGATTGAAACCCCTCTTTTGGGCTCTTTAATTAGAGATAATCGTAGCTTCAGGCTTTTGAAGTTTTGTTCTTAGAAGGACAAGTTAGTGTCTGCATTCTGGAAAGCAAGGTGTGACCTGTCACAGCCTCTGGATTAAATGGACTAAACCTCTATCCTGTTGCTGTCTGCAGCTGTTCTCAGTAAGACAGGCAGCCTTTACATGCTGGTGTTCCTGAACTTATGCATTCACTGATGCAAGAGTGAATGCATCAAAAGTTAGATTTGGATTCATCATTGTTTTCTTAGGTTTGTGTGCATGTAATGTACACAGTAATTAGTTACTTATGGGCTGAGAAGGCTTCTTAAATGCTACAGTTAAGGATAGCTGAAGTGGAGAACTTATAATTTAGACAAAATAAAAGTTAAAGAGTCTAACTTACTTCTAATGAGTTATTTGTTCTCTGCTCTCTGCAGAGCTTGTGCTGCAATATAGCAGAGTTTAAAATCCAAGTGAGTGATTTCAGCTCTAAGAGTCTAGAGGCATTTTTCAGGTCTTCTTTGAAACTTCATTTTTTCCAGAACATTGTTATCATCTATGGATCCCAGGTTTCAACTGGAGGACACAATTTTCATGTGCAAAGTATGTGATAAGAAATGTAAAAACCAGGATTGAGATAGATAACCAAATTATTTTGCATCATACTTAATCCTGCAGAAATGAATAACAAACAAACATGAACTGTGGAGCAGCTTGGTCGGAACACAGGCTTGGTCGAATACTCTCCCTCAACCAAAGCGAGCCCATTGAGAATATTGATACTAGGATACCTTGAGGATGATGGGATAAATCTCTCTGTTGGTATTGCAGAAGTCCTGAGATGATCTCTTGCTGTGATTGCAGGGTGCAATCTGTGATTTCTGTGAAGCCTGGGTGTGTCACGGGAGGAAGTGTCTCAGCACCCACGCATGTACGTGCCCTCTGGCAGATGCAGACTGCATTGAGTGTGAAAGAAGTGTCTGGGACCATGGTAGGTTGCTCACATTCGAAAATAAGAAAATATAAATTACACTTCTTTCCTTGCATTGTTGAAGTTATTGCATATATTTTCTTAACATAGCCTTTTTAGTCTTCACTAAATTGGTCCTTGAAGTATGTTTGTTCAAAGCAAGGATTCTTCCAGTTTTAAAAGTAGTCATTATACAGTGGGGAAAGTAAATGACCTGCTGAAGAACATACAGTGCTCAATTCAGGGATGATTATGTAATCTAAACTATAATGGTTCTATCAGCTGAATTATTGACATAATTAAGCACTGCATCAAATTGCCAACACAGTTTTCTGCCATTCTTATTCCATTCTTCTGCACTAGCACAAGTATTTGGATTCCCAGTTGCTTAGGAAACCATACTGATCTCCATTTGTGGAATCTTTTAAAGTGTTTATTTCAAGTGTGTATCAGAGCTGAGTGGAGAAGACTGGATGATAGTGTGATCTGATTTAAGAAAAATAGTTAATGCTGCAGTCAAATTAAATTGAAGAAAAGTACTAGAAGTAATACTTGCTTTATAGTTATGCTGTCTTATATTGTAGGATAGGAGGTATTTTTCAGTGTAAAACTGGGTGGCAGTGTCTTATTTAGGACCTTCAAGCATTTGTGACAGAAGGGAGAACTGGTCTTCAGTCAAAACTACTGCCTAAATTGTTTGCAGAGCAAGACTTGATGCCTGTGCCCATTGTTGATTATTTTGCCTTGATAAATGTTTTAGGAGGCAGAATATTTGCCTGCTCTTTTTGTCATGATTTCCTCTGTGAAGATGATCAGTTTGAACATCAAGCCAGCTGCCAAGTTCTGGAAGCAGAGACATTTAAATGTAAGTTAGTTATTTATAATTCCTTTCATCCCAGCCAAGCAGACTCTGCTTGTTTCCTCTGTACTCCAGAATACTCTCCATCACCTTTCCCAAGTAGATTTTGTCACCACTGGAAGGAAGGACCTGTTTCCTATGTACTGGCTTTTGGTATGCAGTTACCCAGACTAGAATTTTTTTCTCTTTCATGGACCTTCCTCCACGCCAGAGCATACATGGCAATTGTTTTCCTGCCAGGCTGTTACAGGCCTCCCATGGGAAGCTGCCCTTGCAGGAGCCAGCATTCTCCAAAGTTGGAGTGTTGGCAGTAGCAAGACTGCAGCAAAACAACTGGAACTGCTTCCCAACTTTGCTCACCCATTACTTATCTCTGCCTGAAACAGGGTATCTTCAAGGGAAGTTGAAAAAAAAAAACCCAACAATAAAAAAAAACAAGCCAAGACTATGCATATTTGAAATAACTAAATTTTTCTGGCAGCATTTCTTGCCTACCCACCATTAAATACAATTTGTCACAAGACAAGCATTTGTTTGTCCTTCCCAAAACCTGTATGCATGTATCTTGACTATTGCAACATTTTCAATTCTTATTGTAGAAATTCAAGGTGCTTTTTATCATAAGGCTGTTTTCCTTTGAACTGACTGCTCTCTTGTCCTAATTGATTTCTCCTGGTCCAGAATATTTGTGATTTCCATGTTTTAATCGGTGTCTTTAGACATCTCTCCTTTTCATCTTCCATACTTTTGTTCCTAGCCAGCTATTTTTTAAGCCTTGCTTAGCTTCCCTTGATGTATTCTGCCAGAATTTCTTCCTGCATAGCAATATTGAGGCAGCAACAGCTGTTTCACAAGAATGTTTTTTCAGTGATTGTTGGAAGCTCTCAGCTCACAGATGTGGTATCATACCCTAAATAGAGAGGTTTTTTGAGGGTTTTCACTGTGCTGGATGTTTTGTGCCACAGAGCAGATTTGGTAGAGACAAGATTTTTGTCAGTGACATAACCAGATGATAAAACCTGTACTTTTACAGAATACATGAACTTCAAATGTGGTCATGCAGTTGTAGTATAAATCCATTTTAGCTGTGAAAAAGGTGCTGTTACTTTCCATCACTATCTGAGAGAGGTTTTTTGAAGTGCAGATACTCAAAAAATGATGAATATGTATGCATCAGCATTTCCAGTTCCATCTTTAAACACATGTCATAGCTCTAAATCCCACGTCTGTCCTGCTCATGTGGAGAAGTCATGATATTTATTACTTCAGATTGAAAAATGGCTGTCACAGGGGTTAGAGAAGGAGGAAAGGAATGAGTACTTGCACAGAAACTGGTAAAGTACGTGTTACTGCTTCTCGAGGAGTAACTATTCACCAAACTTCGTGTTGCTGCCAATTCCTGAGTGTTTGCCTTTACTGTACTCCCTCTAGTGGAATAATAAAAACAATTTGAAGCTCAAGACAAGTTAAATTTTGAGCACTGATTCTGCTCTTTACAGCTTGTGTGCCAGCTCCAGTTCTTTAACACAGATAGACTCTCTTAGGAAGTTTTGTGCAGTCAAGTGCATTTCCAGAGGATATGACAGAAAATACAGAATGTAACAACTTTTCTAGGTTTGGAAGTTTGCACGCTTAACGTGTTCTTACATCTCTAGCATTCCTTCATTTGAATGTTGTAAGAAAAGGAAAAGCAAGATGAAACCTTAACACCAAGTTGGTTCTGAAACTTGAAATTTTAAAAGTTTAGAAGCTCAAGAAATAGTCAAACATTTTTCCCCTCTTGAAATTTCATTTTTTGTGTCAAAATGAGGTTTAGAGTTAAAAAAAATCTAGTAAAATGTTACGGTGGGGTAAAATGACTGATTCACATTGCCAGAGTGCAATTGTGTCAGGGAATTAAAAATAAACGCCTCAATCATGGTATTGCACACTTTACAAGGTTTTAAAAACATGACAGGTCTGCAGTTTCCAAGTACTGAATTTGTCATACTGCTTTTCTCCAACAGGTGTCTCCTGTAACAGGCTGGGGCAGCATTCCTGCCTGCGTTGCAAGGTAAAAAGAGTAAAGACAGTTGTGAGAAGCTCATTTTAGGCTTGTTTTCCTTGGTCTTCCAAGGCTGGTATCAAGCCTTGCCATGTCTTCCTCTCTATAATTAAAAGGAAATTCATACTTTTGCATTAGTTTCTGTAGCCTGGGGTCAGACCTGTGGGGGACAAAAGGTCTTTTATCTATCCTTGCCTGTTAACCACAAGACAGTGTGAGGTGATCTTTGCCCAGCCCTCTTAGTTTAAGTTGGGCCTCCAACATGTTGGAGCTTTAAAAAGCAACCAACATAACAGATATATCCTTGGTCGTGAACAGAATCCAAGGCTTTGGAATATGCTTTGATCCAGTGTGGAACTACAACAATTAGAAAAGTTCTTCTTTTAAACAGTCAAGTGATTATCTGACCAGAAATTGCTGCATCCAAAGCTAATCTCCACAGCTAATCCAGTTTCTTATGTGAACCGACTCATTTGTTGACATTGGGCTTATGGTTTTACACACTCTGAAGTAATTTTGTGTAAAAAGTTCCACCTGCTTCGTCATCAGCATTGCCAGATTTCTCCAGGTGCTGGTTCGTTGCCTGCTCTTACTCTTCTTACTCTCCATATGTTTTCCCTATAGGCATCGATGACCTATTCCAAATAGTTCCTTTCTCCAGGTATTTTCACTGCACCCTGGTGCTCAGCGTGTGAACTTCCCATCTCTAATTCTTTCTTTCAGGCTCCTGCATAGTTTTGTTCTGGCATACATCTCATTATGTTTATTTAAGCTTGTCAACACAAGCCCAGGTTTGCCAGGCTCCTTGTGGGCAGCACTGCAATCCAGCCCTGGATTATGTTACTTTCTCTGCTTGTTTATTGGCACTTCTATTCAGCCTCTTCCCCAGAAACCCTGGAACCACAGTGAACACAAAGTAGTTCCTCTGTGCACAGACCCCATGTCCACTGAAAGAGAGACCTCATTAAATTTTAATCCCAGCCAGAAAACCCTGCTGCTGTTAGACACATTTTTACTTGCTTCTTGCTGAAGAGTGTGCTTCTGTGATTAAAACATTTGGCCTTTGTATTCTCCCTTCAACACACAGGCTTGTTTTTGTGACGATCATGTGCGAAGTAAGGTTTTCAAGCAGGAAAAAGGGAAAAAGCCTCCTTGCCCTAAATGTGGCCATGAAACTCAGCAGACAAAGGATCTGAGCATGTCAAGTAAGCCAGTTTCTCTAGCTAACAAGCCATACAAGTGCCATTAGTGACTAATTTCTGCCTAGGAGCACTGGGTAAAGTCTGGTTACGTTCAATTGTTTTGCACAGTTTTGCTTCATTTGGTTTGAGAAGAACTTTGTGTTTCTGAGTTCTGGAATTGAGCAGTCTCATTCTTAACAATTGATTCCAAGAAAGTGAAAGCTTTTGTTTAGTTTGAGATTTTAGTTGTGGAAAAATGAAAAATAATTGCCATATAAACTACTTTTCAAGTAGTGAAGAGAAAGATAGAAATGAAATGTTGGATTGATGGGAACATGATGATTTTTCTTTGCCTGCAGCACGTTCTTTGAAGTTTGGCCGACAGACTGGAGGAGAAGGTGCAGATGGAGCTTCTGGTTATAATACCTACTTGAAAAACCTTTCCTCCAGCAAGACTGGGGATGCAGGTGACCGTGGGGATGAATATGATGAGTATGAAGCAGAAGATGATGTTGAAGATGACAATGATGAGCGAGGGAAGGATTCAGATTCTGAGGCCACTGATGTATTCAGGAATTTGAATTTAGGAAGGACCTATGCTAGTGGGTATGAACCTTATCAGGAATCAGAAGATTAAGCTTAGTATGCTGGCAAGCTAAGAACATTTGGAAGGAGCCAAGCAATGTTTCACTGAATTGTGTACATGCCAGTAGGATAGCTCTGTCAGGTACTTATGTATCAGAGTTAGAGAGCAAAGAGTGTGGGACTTCTGCAGTAACTCCAAGGGACATTTTCCCTGTAGATGAACTGATGCTGGGTTTGGGAATGGGGGAGAAAATCAGGATATTTTTATTCCTCTAAACAACAGAATGGTTTTGTCCTTGAGTTACTGAGTATAATGGTTCAATGCCATTTTCTCCTATCAACACAGGAATGTAAAGCTGTAGCTGTTGCTTCCATTTGCCCATCGGAAACTAAGTTATTTTTAACAATAATTTTGTTAACTGATTTCATACATTAATGCAGTGGTGGGTTGGTGACTGCATTTTTTGGTCTGCACAATAAAAGTCAACTGCATTCTCTAATGAACTGTCATAAATATTGATCTCCCTTGAATAGCTGGAAAGCAGGTTGTATATAAAGTGTAAATTGACACTGAAATTACTTCCTTGTTTATGTCAGTATGGCAGATCAGTGTAGCTCTCTGTGTATTTGCACATCATCTTTTCAGGATTTTTATTATTAGATATTAATTGGTGGGGCTATATATAATCACTATAAGAACACCCCAGATAATCAAAACTTCTATGGAAATAAAATGTTGGTATCCTTTCTGACACAAAAGGCAGATTGCCATTAAATGAAAAAGAGACTGGTTTCTTCTGTATCTAGCTTTCAACTCTTTTCCTTGTATATGATAAAAAAAAATAGATAGGAAACAATGCTGTATATGAACTGAGAAGGTGAGAAAACATGGGGGTTTCAAAATGTTGGGTCCAATTACTGTTCTGTGCAAGTCTGCCAGTACAAGGCAAATGATCAGCACTTCTGAGCTGAGAAGATAATAACTGCAGAAGTGTTTGCAGTGGTTCTGATTTGAAAGTGGACATGTTAATTACCCATTTACAGATGTAAGTGATGGCATTTATTTTCCCTCTGTAGGGGAATGTTCTATAGCAGATAGACAGATCATGATAGCTGCCACCTAAAGTGTTGCTCTGGCTTTCTAAATGCTATGCCTTAATGCAAGAGAGCCCTTTTTGTTACCATCACCTGCTTGTGTGGTGTTTCTCTACTCTTTCTTAACAGCTAAAGGTCATGTGTTGGCAGAGCCTTGAGAATAATTTTTAATGATGTTAAGATTGCCAAATGAACATTTTGTAGCAAAACAGGATTGGTAAACCTGGTCTTGATCCTTTCCTCCTAAATGCATCTCCTACCAAATGTATGAAAGACAAGAGCTGGGGTCCATCCAGGACAGAAACAAGCTGCCAAAGAGCACAACTTGGTTATGGCAGCTGAGGGAGAAACTCTGTAGGAGAAAGGGGCACAACTGGTGAGTGCATGCCTTCAGAACTGGTGAGGAAGCAAGTGAATGCACCCCTTCAGACATGGAAACATCCAATATCATGTGCAAAGGCCTATCTTAGATGATGTACCTGAGAGATGTCTTCATTAGTCTTTTGCATAACCAAACTTGAAGTAACAGGAAGCAGGACACCTGCCAGTTCAACACTGATTATTTATTTATGAAATTGGCACGTGTGAGAGAATTTGTGCTCAACTTCATGTGGTCCAAAAACTTCCACATTGAGTCCATCTGTGGCTGGTCAATTTCAGCAACAATGCCAGTTTTTAAATCTTGGCTGATGTTTCAAATACAAAACGCTTACACGTCAGTACCAAGTCCTATACAGAACTGAGGAAAATACATGTGCTTCTCCATATATGTAAAATTATGGCTGCTTGTGTGTCATTATTAATATTAACCACACAAAACCCCTCTTTAAGGTTCTTGGCACTTAAATTAGGTTTTTCCCTTCTGAACTCTGCTGCTGTCACTAGCTGTGCCAAAGGCTGCTGACATAAGAGAATTAATCATCATAATCAGGGTAAAGAATTATTCATTTTCTCATTGAAGTGTCCTTGCACTGATCCTTGCTAGAACAATACTCCAGAGCTAACGTGTGTTCCTGTGGCATGTTGGAAGTGAGGGTCACCGCAATGCCTGCAGCAGATGTACCTGCTGTAATTTAGCAAGGTTATTACTCAGTGGACATTCATTTGCTTTTCTTTTGTGCTGCTGTTCAGACCACTGAAAACACCTGTGCTGTCAGCCTGTCTGGAAACTGGGATCAGGAATTAGCCCTGCAGTGCCTGGCCTTCCAGGAGTCAAAACAGGCAAGCTTAAGCTGCTTTAAAGTAATCTGGTGGGTTCAGGCTGGAACAGACAAACATGTCAATCTGTGGTAGCGCAGGCCAGATAGGATGTGATATGTTGTATTTTCTCTGCTTATTCAGTACAGCTAAAAGCAGATGCTCTGTTTGGGATAGGCCCTCAGAGCTTGCTTTTAGAGAAAATACATAATTTTGGTTATCTTAAGGTAAATGGCAGAAACAGGATGGAACAGAAAATGAACATGTATTCTGAGTTCACTGAAAAACAGGTCATGGACAAAATCATATTGGCTTCATTTTTCTTCGCTGCTGTACATTTCCTTTGAAAATACTATCCCTGGTTAAAGGAAGTTCTGATTTGATAGAGGGACAGTTCTAACATGGAACTAGTAATACCCATGAGTTATGTGTTGTACTCCAGGAAACTAAGACCTTGATAAAATCTTACACTTGAGATTTTTTAACCTCTTTGATGAACATTTAAACAAAGCTTAAGTAGGACTTGAATTAAAATCACAGCAACATTGCTGCCATGCCTGGCCTTGGCTAGCTCCACACAGTCCAAGCACCCGGTGACAGGAGTGTGGGACGAGGGGCCCTTGAAAGGCAGGACCCTGGTCAGCTCCTGTCAGTATAGGACACAATAACACACATGCATTCGGTTGAAGCTCAAGCAGGAAAAGACCTTTATTGTTTTTGTCCAATTTATAAGATTTATGACTCCAATTTATAAGATTTGAAGGTCGACCAGACATTGGTCATTTGAGGTTTCACCTCTCCAACCACACTGGTCAGTCCACAAGTCCATCTTTTCTCTCCACCTCCAGAAAGGAATGTGAAACAATCTTTGTTTACATGAAAATGCGTGAGAAACTTGACCAGAAATATGAAAACATCAGAAGGCTTTTGAAAACTGCAAAAGAACAGGTCGACAGCCTCCTGCAGGGCCTTGTCCGCAGCCTGCAGTGACACGAGTAGCAGCCACCCGAGTAAAGAACTCGAAGCACTCTTTGCCTTTGGTATAATCCAGGTTTATTGGAGGGAGGTTCCCACTGAACTCAAGCTCCAAGGGCAAGAGCGAGCTAGTGAGAGTTACAAAGGGTTTTAAGGGAAGGACTGTGACCAATAGGAACAAGGCACAGGTTACGTGTGGGAGTGGTCGCAAGGGAGAGGCCAATAGGGAAGGGGTTACGTAATGATTGACCAATCATATATAGAGCTTAACAGAACTTTCTGGAGTTGGGGGGATGACTGACACTCAGGGCGCAACTAAATAAGGGGTGAGAGAGGAAAATAGGGTAAATTAGAGTGAGGGGGTGGAATCTGGAATAAACCAACCTTTAACATAGGGGAATAGGGACAAACCATACCTCAGGGAAAGGTATGGGCCACAACATTTATCGTGCTTATAGAACCCTCCCAAAAAAAAGCTGTGGTCACCTCTGTAAGCTCTTTTCTTGCATTTGTTTATTATGGTGACAGCACCAGGTCGTTATGAATTCATTGGGTGCTCCTGTAGATTTAATGCATTTTCCTTTAAACTCAGGTGTAATTTAGCACCTGTGACTGGGAGTCTTTTGATCAATCCAGTATTGCTAGTTTTCTTTCCAGAAAATGAATGGGAAGAATGTACTGAGCAGCTGAAAAAACAGTAGCAGGCAAAGAGAGCTAGAGGACAAACTTAGAAGTGCTCAGAGTCCTATATGTTCAGGGAGAAAGGTATTAGCATGTCTTGCAAGTTTACATGCATCTGTCCAGGTCCTGATTCTATTTCCAGAGGAGCCAATGGCAAAGTTCCCATTTATCTAAGTGGAAACAATTCAATAGTCTTCAGTATCTACAGTTCATCTTAACTGTCAGGAGATGTTATGGAACACAACATGAGCATAAACAGAAGTGGGGAAGATGAAGCAAAGCTTTTAACATGAGGTTAATAACCATTAGCACGAAAATATTTGTTCTAAATTTCAAGAGTTTCACTGGAAAGTGCTTTCAAGACTGAAAGATGAAGCTGCTTAAAGCAGGGGAAGATCAGATTCTACAAGATGCAGAAATGTAATTACTCATCTCCTGAAAGTCTTCATGTAATTAATAAATATTTGCTAAAAGCTCAAAGCACTTCAGACACAGACAAATTTTATCATCTCTTTTTTGTAGGTACATAAATAGAAAACACAGTAGTTGACAAAATCACAGCCTGAACAGTCCAGTTGGCAGCAGCCCTCTGCAGCTTGGACTCTCCATCTCCTACCCATGAAGCTCCAGACTAAACATATTTTATGACACTCCTTTATTGAGATTATGTGTGCTGTAATTGGCTACTATACATGGGAAATTTGAAGCAAGGCCTAGTTTTTAGCTTCCATAAGCAGGATAGACAAAAATCAGCAAGACAGTGTCACACGTATGAAGAATAATCCATAGAAAAGCTACTAGTTTCCCAAACAGTAGGTTCACGAGCCTCACTTCAATATGGAAGGGGGAAAAAATTGTATTTCTGTGTCTCACCAAATTAAGCTGCTGCAGATAAGCAGGTTTGCTGAGAAACAACTGCAAAACATGAGAAAGCCTGTTGTAGGTATCTGAACTCCTACTATTTTCTAACACTAAAGTATGCTAAAGTGTTTGCTGCATTCTTTTAAACCTCACTTCTGCAGCCTGTAATTCTCCCGAAGTGTTTTCCAAACTTAAATGTAATTTGAAATTTACTTTGGTTACCTTCTGAAATGAGAAATATGAGTGCCTCAGGGCCCAACTAATGTTTTCACTTCATCTTGATGTTACATCCCATCTATTGAAAATTTTCACATGTCTCAGGTTTAGCTGGATGTGTATTCAATCACCATCTGCTAAAGGTGGGGCAGTTATCATCTGTTAATTGGGCAGTTTAATTTGTCTCTTCCACAACCAATCCTCCCTCTGGGGAGATATCTTCTGTTAATAGGCCATTGAGTGTCACTGCATGACTGGTAAAAATTACATCATCCCATTGTGAGGTGCTCCGCCCAGAGGGAGGAGCCAAGCATTCCTACCTGGATCTAATCTGAGATTCAGAAAATCTGAGATTTAGAGGCAGCCTTTTCCCACTGGATTCTAAGAGGAGCACCGGGCCCATCTACACCACCACTGGACCTTCAGAGGAAAACTACACCCTTCTATAGGATCACTGCTTCAACAGAACCACACCTGTCACTCCAGGAGGATTGCAGCCACCATTTAATTGGACTGCTACCAACAACCTGAGCAACAGGGTGTCAGATCGTATTCTGACTCTGTCAATGGTTTTTTTTGTTTGTTGTATTGCATTTGTATTTTTAGTTTTCCTAGTAAAGAACCGTTACCCCTATTCCCATATNCTGTCACTCCAGGAGGAGCAGCCACCATTCAATAGGGACTGCTGCCACCACCCTGACCCACAGGGTGTCAGGTTGTATTCCGACTCTGTCAGGCTTTTTTTGTTTGTTTATACTATTGCATTTGGGGGTTTTTTTAGTTTTCCTACTAAAGAACAGTTATTCCTATTCCCATACTTTTGCCTGAGAGGCTTTTAATTTCAGAATTATAATAATTCGGAGGGAGGGGGTTTACATTTTCCATTCCAAGTAAGGCTCCCGCCTTCCTTAGTGGACATCTCTCTTTTCAAACCAAGACATCACATTACAAAAACACTAGTTAACAAAAAAATTATTAGAGTGTAAAAATGCAACCTCCCCACAATTTCTTTAACAGGTAATACAAGTATTTTCCTGCTATAGTTGCCTCTTGCTGTTCTTACTGTTTTATTTTTGGCATAGAGAAAGAGGTTGATTATTTTGAAAGTGAATCCCTGCTAGTCAGGCACATAAACCCTTGTGGTGCCTCCAGTCTGATTTAAATTCAGCACCTTTTTTTGATGGCTGAGACAAGGATGAGCCCCTCTGAGATTTTCACACCATCAGGAGAGGTGTGCAAAAGATTTTACCCTGGATGTCAACATCAATTCACAGGGTGTGCCAGCTCAAGGGGGTAACAACTGAATCGTGACCTTTCACTAGCCTACTTTGGAAGCTTGCAGAAACCCAAATGCATACTTCCTGGAAAAATAACTACTGCAAAGCTGCATCCCATGAGAAGGTATTTGCTCTCTGTTTTCTTCCTCAGGAATAACAGAATATGTCCACAAGCTTGTACAGAACTCATTATTACCATTTTTGCCTTATTAAAAAATAAATTATTGAGCACAGATTTGAGCAAGAAAATGACGTAGGAAGTTCTATAAAGATGTTTCCCTATCTAGATCTGAACAACAACCCTGTACTGAGCACTTTGAAGGAAGGGCATGCAGAGGACAACACCATATGTTCACAGTTGGCTTTTTCAGCACCCTCCTCTTAAGTCTGGCAGTGCAGACCAAGAAAGCATTATGCAGAGCTTAACTTTGGGGTTTTTGTTTGCCCAAGCATTCACAGTTCCTGTGGAGCACTGTGCAATTCCTTACTAGGCATTTAGCACGTACAACCACTGCTGTCAGATTTGAAACATTGAGAATAATTCAGAAGTTAGATAATAAATTGCAGTCCTTCCATATTCTCCTCACTTTCTTGATGTTACATGCATTTCAGAGATCCCCTCCTGACGTTTATCTGTGAGTACTGCACAAGAACACTGCTGTGATCTACTGTCAAAAGCATTTCTGAGCAGACAGGGCCAACATAAAATGTAGCATGTTCCATCTAAGCATATCACACCTTCAGAAAAATACTGCTCTTTTGTTCAACAGTTCACAAAGTCATCAGCAAATTAGCAGCTTAAGAAGCTTTTACTGCAAGCAACATATCTGACCTTGGTTTAAGTCAGTAAGTTTTAGCCAACCTGTTTAGCAGACCTGTTCCCAACATCCAACCTGTTTAGCAGACCTGTTCCCAACATCCAGCTGGTGCTGGAGCATGGGTTCCTGCCATTCCCTGGGCTCTGTCAGAACTGCTGCACCCTGTGTAGCCATCCCTGCAAGCACCAGAGCTCATTCCCAAAGGAAACCACTGACTGCCACAAGCTTTCCCCCTCCTCTGCTTGCCACCAGCTGCACCCAACCATCACATTTCCCTTGCAGAGAACCTCAAGCTGTCACTCACCCACTGGTCAAGCTACTCCAGGCCGGCCAAAGCTCCTTGACACCTCACAGCTCACTCACTGCCTGTTCCCCTAGTTATAACCTCTCTCCCACCTGCACCCCTTCAGCAGGGCCCATCTGACTCTGTGTGGGGCAGGTGTGCATGGCTTTTCTCCCCAGCTGGCCTCCAGCATTCCCCACACATGGTAATTCCTGCAGCCCCGGGCTGTTGCTGTTGGATGAGCTGCTCTGCACATTTGCAGATGCTACACGATCAAATACTGAAACCTACTGTACCTTCCTTCTTCTTCAGAAGATAAAATGTTGCAGCATAAAGTATAAATAACATTTATCCTATTTAAGATGTGACAGATCTCCTATGCTATGCTATTTTATTATATCTAAAATGAATTTGCAGATGATGATATATATTTGCTGCTGACTCTGAATGTTTTACCATTAAAATCCTAGCACTCTTGCTACAATGCCTTCATAATATATTAATATGACTATCTCAGTTTCTAGAAAACTGAAATGTAACCTCATGGTCTTTTATGTGCTGTAATTTTTTCTTGGATATTAAAAAAAATATATTACAGCTATATCAGATTATTAACATTGAAAATGAGCCAGAGTCCCTCAAGTACCATTTAAAAATATCTGAGAGTCTTTGTCCTTTTGCAGATGTTTGGTTCTCAGATAATAACTTGCTTCCATCTTTATACAGAAAGTTAAGAGGTCTTCCCACTTGCTCCACGGCTGCTCTCATAAGCTGCAGCCCAGCAGGAGGGTGTGCTCTGGGGTGACAGGCATTGCTGCAGCTGACGGACAGTTGGTGTCAGGCCAAGCAGTGATCTGACCCATGAAGTTGCAGGACACGGTGTTTTGTTTCCAGCTAAGCTCAGGTCCTTTGGTGAAATATCCTAAGGTGAGAACCAAAGCCAAATGATCTGTCATGTTCTTTACTGGACTAAGTTTAGCATCTTACATTTTGTTCTAATACATGGAATATTGCCAAACTACATTACTAATAAACCTCAGGATTGTTTTTCCTGTTGTAGTTGTAGTCCTTCAGCTCCCCAGATGCTGAACAGTGCTCTGTGGGTTGTGGTCCTTGGCTCAGAATAATTTCAGCCCTTTTCCCTCCTGCCAAAGCCCTACTGTTGCCCACTCACTTCAGGTTCAACTGAACTGCAGGAGTTGATGTCCAGTCCAGTAAGCCATGACTGTGTTAGTACAGGCTGGGTGCCAGTGAAATGCAGCCTGTGGACTGTGGACTGTCCTTGGATAACCTCCCACTTGTTCTGAACCTGTGGGACCTAAGGGGGTCCTTTCAGACACACTTGCAACTGTGGCAGGATCTGCACCATTGTGTTGCCCTTTTCACAATATTAGAGTTCCTTCTGTCAGTAATATTGACCATTTGGTGTGTGACATCAAACTTATGAAGCCTTGGAAGTTTTGCAGTATGGTAAGTGATGGAGAGCCCAAGTACAACTTGCTTCTATTTACCCAGAACGGGCAGCTGGGAACAACAGGAGTCAATTCTTGTTCAGGAATCTCAGCCCAGCACTAGTTGCTGGTTTCCAGGGAGCCATTTCTGCCTAAAGAATCAAGTCTAATCAAGGACCAAGGCAAAGAGCACAAGCTCCAGCTGCTTGCAGAGTTTGTACTCCCTCAAATAATGCTTCTGCTCAGAGCCTTACAAACCCAAGCTAACAGCACACAACATTTCATTCTGAAGCTGAACAAAAAGACCAGCAGAGAAAGCTGTTTGTGTGCTTTGGTTTTCTGCAGACAACAGCAATCCCCAATTTTTGAGATTCAAAATTAATGAATACACATACAGAATTAGTGGCTGTAGTTTAAAAAGCCCTCACTGAAGACTCAGTGAGGTCAAATTATGTGTGTTAAGTGTAGGAAATCAACAAACAATTTCCTGTCATTTAAATTACAGGAGTTGTGCAACTGATGTTGGAAAAGTTAGAAATGTGCTGATATAACAAGTATCCACTTGCAATCACAGAATCACAGAATTAATTAGGTTGGAAAAGACCTCTGGGATCATCGAGTCCAACCTTTGACCTTTGTCAACGAGACCATGGCACTGAGTGAGCTGTTTGAATGTGTGAATGGTGATTGCACCACCTCCCTGGGCAGCCTGTTCCAATGTTTAACAACACTTTCAGTGAAGAAATTCTTCCTGATGTCCAGCCTGAACCATTCCTGGCACAGCTTGGGCCTATTTCCTCATGTCCTGTTTCTTGTTGTCTGTGATCATCATTCTTATTTCTGCCATGGAAAGAGAAGTCTTTAATTTCACTCTTGCATTTTGATAGCCACCATGAAATATTTCATCATGGCTGAAATGGTGAAAGCTGTTTCTCCATCTCTACCTGTAAGCAATAAAAGCACTAGTTTGTCATATGAATAAACCTGAGTTCTAGAACACTTTGAAGATACAGAAAGTTTATAAAATTCTCTGCTTTTACTAATGCCACTACTCCAAACATTTGGATTCTAGGTTTATCCCGTTGTGCCTTTATCAGTAGAAGAGTAGCTTCTGACCAGATGGTCTTAAATTTGTGCTTCTAAATACTACAGAACTTGCACTGTCAGGAAAAAAGGTCCTTCTGTCACTTGTCCTTTTTACACAGAGAACACTCAGTTATGTGATACATAAACTGTATCACGGCCCAGCTGAAAGAACTAACACAGTATTTATCTGGTTTCAGATCCATCCAGCAGATGATATGATAGCTCAGGTATTAAACTGCCTTTGTGATTTCAATTACCTACCTTTTATATGCCTGCAAAGTAAAGTTATCAGCATAAAACTAATAAAGCAGAGAATTCTATAAAAGTGGCAAGTGAGTTATTGCTACTGCTTTAGGCAGTGTAACCTATTTCTGCATAGTCACAGATGGGGAAGGTTTACTCGTTGCCTAAAATTTATATACACTGAAAGAAAAGCAANAAGGGTTCTGGGAAGGGGACACCCAGGGGGTAGGATGGGAACCCGGGACATACCAAATACATATTGATATCATAATAAAAACATAGGTATTCACACTGCCACACTCCATCTCTACCTGTAAGCAATAAAAGCACTAGTTTGTCATATGAATAAACCTGAGTTCTAGAACACTTTGAAGATACAGAAAGTTTATAAAATTCTCTGCTTTTACTAATGCCACTACTCCAAACATTTGGATTCTAGGTTTATCCCGTTGTGCCTTTATCAGTAGAAGAGTAGCTTCTGACCAGATGGTCTTAAATTTTTGCTTCTAAATACTACAGAACTTGCACTGTCAGGAAAAAAGGTCCTTCTGTCACTTGTCCTTTTTACACAGAGAACACTCAGTTATGTGATACATAAACTGTATCACGGCCCAGCTGAAAGAACTAACACAGTATTTATCTGGTTTCAGATCCATCCAGCGGATGATATGATAGCTCAGGTATTAAACTGCCTTTGTGATTTCAATTACCTACCTTTTATATGCCTGCAAAGTAAAGTTATCAGCATAAAACTAATAAAGCAGAGAATTCTATAAAAGTGGCAAGTGAGTTATTGCTACTGCTTTAGGCAGTGTAACCTATTTCTGCATAGTCACAGATGGGGAAGGTTTACTCGTTGCCTAAAATTTATATACACTGAAAGAAAAGCAAGGCACAAAAGCAATCCTGTTTCCTCTATAAACTCAGCTTTTCCTTCTCCTCACTGCTGTCCTGTCCCAAATCATCCCCAATGGTACAGGGGACAATAAAAAGGCAACACATATAGACTCCATCATTCAGAGGGCATTACAGGCAAAAAGCCTCTACTCTTTCAGATGTCTTCTTTTATCCTTAGTTTTCTACAGGTGGACCTGATTGGTCATTTAATTAATGCATTTCACATGATTGGCTAATTAACAAGACACCCCATTTGGTAAACAATCCATGAGGAAAACAATTGTCACAAACACCAGGTGCAGATTTGTTTGGAATTCTTTTCTCTGAGCTTCTCACAGCTTTTCCCAGGATGATGCCTGGGAAACTATTTCTCTCTGTGGCCAGAGAGCCACTATCACACTGTCCCCTATCCCCTGCCTACCCAGCAGCCAAAAAATCAAATAAATTGCTTTTAAAGGAGAGGGATGAAATGGGATTATACTATAAAGTGAAGGAGAAGGTAAGGTGAAGAAGGAGGTTATTAACTAAAATTATATCACCGCTTAGGGGATAAGAGTAACAGTCTAAAGATGTAATGAATTTCAGAAACCCAAAATGCAGCTGTTTTAAATTGTATTTTTTATATTTGATTGATCAGGCAAATGTGTTACTTTAGAGATAAGGCAAAAGTTATCACACTGAGAGATGGTTTCTGGTCACACTGTCATCTGCTTAAAAAGATGCAGCACCCAAGGGCTCTGCTTGTTTATTAAAAGCATCTGTTTTATTTCCAGAAGAAAAATTAAAATTGATTGCTTCAAAAAGGATGTGACAGAGCTGGAAAGACAGAGTTATTTTAAGTCTGTAACATTACAGGGAGCCTGACCCTTCTCTTTCCTGCATATGATTGTCAGTCACACCAGAGTCCTGCTAATTTCAGCTTAACTCCTGTACTGCCCAAGAGGTACTGACTGGAGTTATGTCAGTGTGGTTCATATGTGTGAATTTACCTTCTGCTGAGGAGCCTGATGTCGCTGTGAAAGTGGTAAAAACCAGCCCAAAGCAGGGAAGAGCCCCAGTTTCCTGAGCCAAGGTGCCTCAGCAGGATGTAGCACCTGAGCCGGGTGAGTTGAAGCTCCTCTGGGTGGGTCTGAGATGGGTCCCCTGCCCCAAAGCAGGGTTGTGTACAGTGGGGATGACATAATCTCTAACATCTGGCCTGATGTTGCAAGTCTGATGCTGTGTCTTCCTGACCAATTTAGAGCAGAGGCTGAAGCTCCCCCTTGAGCAGCCTGAGCAAGATGGCACTCCAGCACTCGCTCCTTGGGAGAGTGTGTTTGCTGCACCCTGGGAACTCTAGTCACGCTGTGCAGGACCCACATGCATGTGCTCCAGGAGGGCATTGCACAGGACAGGCATTGGAAGCAGCAGAGTTGCTGCAGCTCTAGCACTGGGGTCACCAGGGAAATCCCAGGCTGAGGCATACTTACCTGCATAAACTGCTTCCTGGCCTTGGACAAGGCCCCTCACCAAGGAAAAACCCCTGCTCAGGCCTTATCTCCATGGTGCCAAGTAATAAGAGGCAAGGGGGAGAAACTGATGCACAGGATGTTCTACCTGAACACTAGAAAAAACTTCTTTACTGAGCACTGGAACAGGCTGCCCAGAGAGGGTGTGGAGTCTCCCTCACTGAAGATACTCAAAAAGCATCTGGACACATTCCTGTGCCATTAACTCTGAGATGACCCTGCCTGAGCAAGGAGGTTGGACCAGATGACCCACTGTGGTCCCTTCCTGACCCGTTCCGTGACTCTGTGATTCTGTCTTTGCTTAAACTGACAGTGGGGAGAGAGCCCTTATGCTGGGCAACTGTGACTTCACAATTCTGCTGTTTTTTAGATCCCAGTATGCCAAATCCAGAGGGAATGATGGAGAAGCACCTGTCTTCAGATATGTTTCATTTCACCTGCCACTCACAGAACCTGAAGACAGAATATGGTGAAAAGAGTATTTGAGGATTGAGGTCACTTTCTTTTCAGCAGCATACTGACTGCTTTTAATGTTTGCGAAGCTTTTGGCTATAAAAGATGTATATGGCTGAGGGGTTTCTCTTAGTCTGTAGTTACTGCCCCGAAGGAATTCCTCCAGACTCCTTTTCCATTCTTCCTTAGCTCCTCAGAGACCTCTGCTGCTGTCCCTGGCAGCAGACCATGGGGAAACAGCTTCAGTAGAAGCTTCCCTTGTAGCAACAAAACACCATTGATCAACCACATCTGTTAGTGCCAACAACTTCTTGAAGCTGGCACTCTTTTTATGCTTGGCTTCTCTCTGTATTTAAGGTTCAGGTATGCAATGTAAAGAACTCCCCTAGAGAGTTCTTTATTTCATCCTATTGAAAAGAAGATCTGCACCTGACCAGCCCTGAAAACATCAGTTCTGTTCCACCTCAGGTCAGGCATGGGAGGTCCTGAGGTCCTATTTCTACCCTCCAGTGAGCTGCCAGTGGCAGGAGCAGAGCATTGGGAACACCAGCCTGGAGACATCCAGGCTGGGTTTAGAGGCTCTGTGTTGTCCTCAGCTGCACTGGTACTTATTCAGGCAGTCCCTTTCAGTAAATCAGAGGTATTTTTTTATTTATACTTATGTACTTACTGGGATGTTGCATTGAAAGATCCTAATCTTGCTTTCACCCCTGTGGGATATTGATTTTAAGAAAATACTCTATGCTTCATTTCTCAGGGTTGCAACACAACAGATAGTATACTTAGGGATCCACTTCCATTAATTTCTAGCTTACATTCTCACTCTTTCACAACACCAAAATGTCAGTGGCTTTAGCATTTTCAATAGAATTTCCTCTGAGAGCACACATGGAAAAAAAGAAGGCAAAAAAAGGCACTTTTATTTAAATAACACCATCCATGTATTAATTGAGCATGGAGGAAGAGTTACCTAAAGGCCCTTCCAATTACCTTTTCTTTGAGCAGGCTAAAACTCCCACTTATTCCTTGATGATTGACTTTTGTTTGTTTAGTGTGGCCCTTATTCCCTTCTTGTTCACAAACTTAGCAAGCATGAAGGTTTCCTATAGTTGACATCAGTGGAATTTTATCAGCAGGAATGCACACAAAAATGTAAGTACTACTGACAGAAAAGGCAGTGTCTCAAAGAAAAAAAAATGCATTTGCTGTTACTGAAATTATGGAAATTAAACTTATACTTGTCTATTTGCAGCTATATTCCTTTGAAGCATTACAAAACCCAAATAAAATCTAGATGTTAGGGACTGTTTAATCACTTAGAAAGTTAATGTGCATAAACATACATAAAATTATTTGCTTTTTTTCCTGCACAGCCCTTTTACTGTATTACTGTATAAATGAGACCTACTTTATTTTCAACTTCTTAGCTTTGTACTGTTTTTAAACCATCTCAATGAATAAATAATTATTTCTCAATCCTTACAGCCTTAAACCCCAAATTTATTACTGTATTTTCACAGCAAAAAAGGCCTTCCAGACATTTTTCTATGAAACAAATTACTGGAGACAGGACTGGAGGATTTAATGGCTCAAAATATGATTTCCAACCTGGGAGGTGCATGACAAATCTTGAGTGAAAATGCAGTGTCACAGAAGAGTAGAGTCTCACCAGGAGAACTGGAAATTCCCCAGCCCTGTCCTGTTGTGGTGGCTGCTGAGATAACCATGGACAATCTTCAGTTCCCTGAAGATTGGAATTTTTTCTTCCTTGCTCCTGCTGGTACCCAAGAGCATATGGCTATGGTTGTATGGATGACATAGGTACAAGTCATAGTCAATCAGAAACCAGGGATAAAATCACCCTGGTCATTGGAAGCATATGGATCCAGCAAGGCTTGAAAGCTGGGCTACAGCATGCTCTGCTGGCAGAGCATTCCTGTGTGCCTCAGAAAGGGTGATCCTGCAATACAGGGATGGAAAATGATGTCTCTCCCATGCCAAATGCAGTGCTGGTTTAGAGAGAGCAGGACAAACCAGAAAGGGTGGTAAGGGAGGTCCTGCCTCAGGTTTATGTGCTTACCACTTTTTTCTTCTAAATTGATCAGGGATCTGTTAGATAGCAAAGCCCTGGTTGTCTGTGCTGCATGTGGTACACTCAGAGAGATGTTTTGCAGGCACACAGCATCTCTTGTTGCAGCAATACCTTTGGCTGTAGTCACATGTGGGACTGGTTCTGGATGTTCGGAAGGGGAAGAAGTATCACCTCCCTCCAGGTAAGACAGACAGCCTGAGAGGTTTTTCTTGCTGCTCTTACATCAGTCATGGCTTTCTCTGTTAGCCCCTATTTGCATTTTACTCAAAAGCCCTGCACATGCATGTTCTGCCCTCAGGGACCATGGAGTTATACACATGAGTGGTGCTGGGGAGAAGGGACCACACAGTGTCCAAAAGTGGTCAGTCCTACTTCCAAAAGGGGACTTCAGTGAGAATATGTGTCACAGTGGTCCTTGCCAATGGCACAATGGCTCTGCCTGTGATGTAGATGTCTGTCTAATGGGCACTAAGACCAACAAAATACAAGTCATACAGGCCACTGAACAGCTTCTGATGTTAATGACTTCTGATTACCACTGGCTCAAGCTGCAGCTGTATTTTATTAACACTGTGTACAGAGTGAGTAGAATTCCAGATAATGTACAAAGTACCTTTTCTCTTGTTTTTCCTGTAATTGCAAAAGCTTAAATTGTACTTGTAGCTGTTTTATGATTGACCTTAAACAGTGCATTTGCTATAGTTGACCATTGCAATTTGGAATGGAAACATGACACAGAACTGATCTATGATGTCTACAATGAAACAAAAATAGTGCCATGAGTGTTCAAATAAATAATTCTTTCCATTTTGTCTTTTCATTTTTATTGCTTCCCTAGGTCACTTGAAATGAAATTGTCCTTCACAGGTCAAGCTATGGCTGCTTTGCAGACAGGAAAAAAGACAGTGCTTTAGATCATTAGAGCCCTGGAGATGTTATAGCAATCCAAATTATTTGCATTTCTGAAGGAAAGGCTTTTATTTCTGAACTGTTCACCTCTTATTGATCTAAAAATGTACCTTTTTTTCCCCTCATGAAAATGCCTGTCCTCAGAATTGAAAAAATAAGACATATTCCTTGCCTTGATGTGCCACCTCTCCATCAGCTCCCTGAGGAGCTGCCCACTGCACTTTCAGTGCAAGTGATGGTCATGGAGGAGATGAGCACTTTGGGCAGTGGAGCTGCGCTAGGACTTAGTGGATAAAGAGGAGGGAAAGGAGGTGGAAGACTCAGCCCCAGCTCAGGGACCAGATGGGTCACTTCATGTCACGGGAAGGAGGCTGCTCGTGCTCTGTCAGCTCCTGAGCCCAGGAGGTTTTTTGAACTGGCTGCTGACAGGCAAAGCTGTGCAGCCTTCACAGAGTTTGAGTCTGAAGTGGATGTTTAGACGAGACTCTCTCACATCCCCATCAGGCGGGAGACACGATGCCCCCACACCTCGACTCCCTGCTCTGCCGTCCTTCAGTGGGGCTGACACAGTGCCCTTTTGGGACGTGATGGGGACAGAGCATATGCTCAGACTTTGGACAAGAACTGCAGATATTGGACTGGTGGCACCTGTAGGGGCTATACCTTCACTGCATTTTCTTGCCTGAAAATGTACCACCTGTGCACCATGTTTGGCTCTCCTGCTAGGTTCCCTTTTGTCCAAGAGGGAGGCATCCTTGCCTCTGGGAGAGGATGGCTAAGGCTGGGTGCTGCCTTTGAGAAGGCTTCCCTTCCTTGGGGTGTCTTTATTTGGCTCTTGTTTTCAGGCCTTGTGGTGGCTGTCACTGGTGCTGCCAAGAGAGGCCAGGGCCACGCCCCAGGCAGTGCCAGCCTGTGGAGTTCAAAGTCAGGAGATGAATGAGGATGCCTGAAAAAAGTATGTGGCAAAAGTTAATGGAAAATAATGCCTCATTGCTCACAGAGGTTATTACATTTCTAAGGCATTTATGAACAAATAAAATGCATCTACAACTGGAGAAAGCTTACCCTGCACCTGCCATGTTCCCCTCCCCACCTTCCAGCAATCCTCTCACTTATTAGCATTTCAACACCACTATTCTTTGAAGTACAAACTGTATTTTACTAATATTATTTCCATTCATGCTGTGGAAATAAAACTTATGATGGTGTTGATTTCTCAGATCTCCTCAGAGTCTTTGAAATTTGCATTAGATTATTATAATCACTTAGCCTCGTTGTATATATTTACACAAATACTTTTGATGTTTAAACAGATCAGGCTGTGATGAGATGTGCAGGGGGAGATATGTACCCCTAAGGAAAGGACTGCTCTTTTTGCTCAGACCACATCTTCAACTAGAAGTTTTCAGATAAAACAGTGGGTCAGTGCCTTTGGGACCTGAGGGAATGAGTGTTATACGGGAAGATGGAGGGATTGGCTCTACCTTCAGCAGCAGACAGCAGAGATGGAGTGAGGCTGGGTCCCCACAAGTAAGAAGAAGGTGGTGAGGACTCATCCTCTCGCACCCTTTATCACCAATGTAACCTGTGCTCCTGGCCATGTGACAGAAGAGATAGTCCAGCCTCAACCCGTGATGAATGAACCCATATATACAGACACAAGGTTCTGGGGCCTGAGCAGCTGCCAAATCCCAGCTCCACTGAATTCAGTGGGAATAGTAATATGTCTTTGGGGAGAGCAAAAAGCCTGGGACCATGGTGCGGTTGTGGTAGCTCTGACCATGACATCCAGGCAAGTCCTGCAGGGCCTGTGCTGCTGTGGGCAGAAGGCAGGGTATCTGGGAAGTGTCGCAGCCATATGTTCAAGTTAATTAATTTGTTTTCAGGGCTGGCTCTGTGAGATCCAGAATGAGAGCAGCCTTTACACAGGAAGTGTGACTAGGAAAAAGTGGTGGAGCAAGCCAGACAAAGGAGAAACAGATCCCTTGAGGGCTGAAGGGGATAATCTTACTGGAAGATGCAAGATATTGCCAGGTATCTCACATGAGGTTTAGCTTCCCAAAGACTGAGGATCATATTTCTATTGGCAATCCTTGAGGTATTGTAAAGGAAGAATATTCTGGATTATGATGTTAACTTTATTTACAATGAAATCTGGAGAAAATCATCCATTTTAATCCCTGTATTGCCATTCCACTAAGAGTTCGACTTTATGATCCTTGAGGGTTCCTTCCAACTCAGAATATTATGTGATTTTGTGATTCTGTGATTATCCAACATATTACCCTTAAAGACTGTAAAACCCATAACAACCTGTTTCAACACAGTTTTGATTCTAGAACTTGAGATGGTGAAGTTTGTGGGTATGTATCTTAAAAAAAAAGGAGGACCCTGGTCCAAGAATATGCACTTCCATCACCTCAATAATGGATGAGAGCAGACTTTCTCACTCGCACACTGAAACTGATCTATCCACTTAGACACAAAAAATAACATGTTTTGAATAAGTCTAACATTTTGAATTGTCACCAGTAAGGACAGCTTTCTCCAAAGGCAGAAAAGATCTTTTAGCTTTCCTAAGCTTGTAAACCATGTAGAGTCAAGTGAAAAAACACAGAACAAAATTAAAATACTCTGCTTTATGAGGATTCAGAGATCTAAAGAGGTTTAAAGATAACATTTTCAACCTCATAGCCTTTTCATTTTCACAAGCAAAAATTTCTAGAAGCCGTGCTCTCTCCTTTCCTAGGACTACCTAAAGCAGGGCAGCCAAGCCTGAGCTGGAAGAGGAGTGAGTTCATTGCCAGTGCTGGATGGGCAGTCACAAAACTCCTACTGTCCTCTGAGCATGCAGCAGAAGGAACACCTCAGGGCTTTCATTCTGGCTGATTTATTTTGTCCTTATTCCTAACTCGCAAGTTACATGCCTTGCTGCACTGGTGAAGAGATACTGTGACCCATGTGAGACAGCCAGGAGAGAGAGAGAGGCTTCTCACCTTAAAGGACAGGAATCTTTGAAGCAATCAGAAACACCATGAGATTCCTAACTTTTCTGCCCCACAAAATTGTGTTAGCACACACAGCAGTATTCACATGGGGGTTTTTATTCCCAGAGGAAACTGATTTCAGCAAGGCCATTTTGACTTATGTCCCAGGTACTGCTTCAGCTCCACACCTGTAGAGGAAGGAATGCATTTTGGTGCCTATCCAACATAGAACCTTGGTAGAACATCCCAAGATGGACAGACTCATAACATATTGAGCTTTGAGATGTAGTTCAATTTTTGGAAGGAAATTCTTTAAACAAATATTTATGACTAGGAATGAAAGATGTAATGAATGGACGAGTGCTATGAAATGGCTTCTGAAGTTAGTTTTGCTCAAGTTTCTTATTCCTAATGAGGGCACAGATAGTGCCTATGCTAAGGAAGAGTGAATGGAATGGTTTGCTTGTGAAGTTTCCAAAAGCAGTTGTACTTTTTCCTAAAATAACCTGAAGTGATAGAAAAAAACCCTCCTTTCTTCTCTTAAAAAGAAGCATATCCAAAGTGCATATTTCAGAATGCTTCTCCCCTGAGAATTTCTCAGTCTAGAAAAATAAGTATGTTTTTTTCCAAAGGCTTTCAGCATGCTTGTGTGTCTGCCAAGTGTTTTGCTGACAGTATCTGACAGTCAAATACTGCTGGTGAGAACCATCAGTTCCTTCAAGGACTTGACACTGAAGCCAATTTGTAACCCAAGTGACTATAGAAGGAGGCGACTGCAGCCATTATTTTGTTAGATTTAGTCAAAACATTCCCAGAAGAGGCAGGAGGGCATGCTGGGAATTGTCTGATGAGCCTGCTGGGAGAATAATTATGTGGCTGCCAGTTTGTTTGCATCATCTTTTGTAGCACTTTCTTAATGGGTTTTGTGTCATTTTAGAACTCAGCTTTTTGAATTAAAGAATCTTTACTGCCATTGTCTCTTTAGCTAATTCCCAGATTATGCAGTCTTGAATGTACATTCCAGGGCTGCTTCCCCATTACAGGAGATATTAGAAAACTAAACCAAATTTTTCAATATTCCCATTCTTACTTGTGATGAAATTTTCTGCACTGTAACTGTGACTGAATTATAAAGAGTTCCCTGTTCTGATTGAAATGCTTGCAGACATTAGGCCCATTTGTGTTTTAACCATGCTTCTTTGAGCAGGATGAATATCAAAATTTTCAATACCTTTTTTTTTTTGTCAAAATTGCACACATAAACTTTAGTGGGTTTGCTTGTTTGTTTGGTGGTTGGTTTTTTTCATAGTGTAACAAATTACAGCTTTAAAAGCTTGAAAAGCTTTTCAAGAGCAACTTAGGTATCTAGGAAACAAAGTTCTATTAGAATTTTAATATGAGTCAGCATCTTTTGAAAAAATAAATAGGTATGAGGCCTGGAAGAGAATATGTGAAAGCATTAGCAAAAGATCAATTCTAAGCTGACAGGAAAATTGAAAGCTATGAAAGAAACCATGTTAGAACCTGCACTTATTCAACTGACTACAAAGGGTTCATCATAGCTATGAGTGCCTTTTATAGGGCAGGTAGGCAATTAAAAAAACCAGCAGTAACAGCAAACCCAACTCAGCAAAACATCCTGCTGGGAGCACCTGTCCGGTCCTCTCTGGGCCAGTTCCTGTCCCAGCTGCTATTCTGATAACAGACCAGCCTCAGAATATCCCAAACCAGCCCTAGACTCTGGTTTTCTCTGGTGGGTGTAGCACAGGGCCTTCCAGCTCTGGGTTATGAAGACAGATACATAGCCATGTGTCTCTAGATTTAGATACATCAAGGTGTGTAGGATGCTTGGGAAGCCTGCAGTTGGATTTTGCTGACTGAGCTGTGAGGATGAAGGGCCGTGAAAGGTTCAGGAAGGGGCTGTTCCACATGAAGAAATTAAGTGCCATGTCCATCTTGTTCGAACCTCCTACACGAGGTCTATAGTGACATTTCAATCTCTAACACGAGAGCCTGGATGTGACAGAGGTGAATACAAAGGAAAGAGGAGAAAAGGAAGTAAAGGAGGTGAAAATTAGCACATCGGAGCCTTTTGCTGCTGTATAGGGATAAAAATGTATTGCTTGTGACTCCACTCAAAGGAGAATCTGCTCTTAGAGGGTTTACTACAGTCTATCTTGTTTACGCACCTGGGGACTTCAGAAGACTTTGTTGGAATGGAGCTGGAAAGAAATTAGATCATTGGCCAAAGCTTAAAAAAATCCCATTTTCTTGCTATGGAAAGATTATTAGAATTCTCACCAAGGTGACTGAATTGAAACAAGAAACTCATCTTAAAAGCAAAACTACTTTTTATGAGAATCCTGCACAAAGTACAGTAAAGCATAAAAGGGCCTATGGAATCCTATTTTCTTCTGCATGTGCTTCCCAATTGCTCTCTTTGCTAATGGGTCACCTGGGATGTGTCTTCTTTCCAGCAGCTGAACTAGGGCATCTTAGGAGGACAGCAGGGATCCAAAGGTTTCCTAAAAGACGTACTGGTGCTGTAACCAATTTCTTGAAGGGGGAAATCACTCCATCTCTCTTTCGCCTTGTGGTCACTTGCACTGAAGAAATATAACTTGACCCACCAGCCAGAATCAGCCTCAGCAACCTGTTCCTGACAGAAGTTAGCACTGGAGAAAAATCCCAAGATATTACCTTATGGACAATAAAGAAATGATAAGTTTATATAGAGAAAGTTGCTATTCTGCATTGCATTAGTTTGAAATTTGACTTAACTCTGAAACCTGAGGATTTATATCCTTTTTAACTTTTTAGTAAATTAAGAAAATCTGTATCTTTCTGGATACTGAATGCCTGTCAGAGGTTAATTATGTGTTTTGTGATCCTTATATTTTTTGATCCTGACCGTTTGACCTGTCTTTTCATTTTATTTTCCATTAACAAACCCATTCTAGCTCAGGCCTATGTTATTAAAAAGTAATTTTTTTAATCATTTTATTTAACTTCCTTTATATTGAAGGAAGGCTCACTGATCTTCAATTTACAGTGATTTTAATTTAAAAATCCCTCCCAAAGTACAGTAAAAAGAACCTCTAAAATCCTCTTGTAAATAATAGCTAATCATAGCAGGATTGCAAAGAAAGGTTTGATGGTTGAAACAAGGATAGATAGCCTGGGAGGAGTACAGAGAGATTATCTGGGCAGTCCAGTGAAGTTCCATTTCAGAGGTGGCCAAAGGTGACTTCTACAGCTCAGTCTTTCCATGTGCTGTGGAGACTCAGTAAGTTACAAAAAGGACACCAACAGGAAGGGTTTCTCTACACTTGACAACCTCTGTGGTAATGGCCACAGAGAGCAACAGAGATTCCGAGGCATAGTCCTGGGGAAAGCCGTGAGAAAGTCAGAGAAAGAATTATAAACAATAAGTTATCTCAACTTGCTTCACTTGGCGTTTGGGAACATGTGAATATGTTTACCCCAATGGGTGGTTTCTTAACTTTCCTGGTGGAAATGGTGATGATGTTTTAATTAGAGGACCAATTGTGTCCACCTGTACAGTGACTGTCTATAAAAGTAATAGTTTTCTTAATAAAGAAGGATTTTGTGGATTTGGATCTGGATTTGGATTTTGATGTATCAGCCTTCTGTGAATCATGGAGTCAATGCTACCTAAGCAGCAAGTGGGCCTGCCTGGCTGCCACAAACCTTTCTCTTTTTAAATTCAAAACTTTTCAATAAAAGAAATAAAAATCACAACAGGACAACTTACATCAATTTTTAAGGTATATTTTCCCTGATATTACCTGATTTATACTACAAATAGCCTTTTTTGGGCTCCAGGCAGAAGAACTCATAAGCTTCTAATATATCCCAGATCCCGTTGGCTTCACTGATTATTCCTATCTACACACCTACTCCTATCTACCAACTAAACATCACCACAGACATGCTAAAGAAAGTGAATAAAGTGGAAAAGTTTAAGTGTAGCACATGAAATCCAGGCTCACTGATACTCTGCCTTTCTGCAGCTGCTTTCTTTTACTACTGGTTACTTTTTATTATCTTTGGCTTGGTCTACGCAAGAGACAAAAGACCCTTTGTTAAATGAAGAGTCAGTTATTCTGAAGTGAATCCATGAAAACCTATGTGGACATAGCACCTCCTGATCTGCAATTAGACTTGGGCACAAAGTCTGGATTTATAAATTTGGTGGCTAAATTTATAGCAGCACTTAAAAATGACAGTGTTTTAATAAAATGAGAGATGATGGTGTGGATTCCCATCCCCCCATTCCCCCGTGGTGGCTTTAGGGGTACAGTACCCAGGCTAGCTTAGGTACCCCTAGCCAGAGCCACAAGGACAGAAACAAGAGATGAAGCGCTGCTCTTTGCCCCAGGACCTGTGTACCTGTGTCCCTAGCTTTTAATGTATCCTCTTTGGTGTCCAGGAGGGAAAGTGGAGTGGGTCCAGCTGGGGTGGTCTTTTCAAACCTTGGAGAGAGGGGTGGGTAAGGGGGAGGAGCTGCAGACAATGGGGAATCACCAGGGGCGGGGTCAAAGGGAGGGTCCTAGTCCCTGGGGGACAGCCAGGTGGAGGGCAAGAGGGGAATACAGTGGTACAGAGCCCAACCCAAGTTATAAAACACCAACCACCCAGTGCAAAATGATAACTAAATAAACTACACAGTGCACCACAAAAACCCCCCTCCCCCCTTTATAGTTTTGTGGCCAGACTGCTGTGGTAATTGAGGACTCATTATCATGATCTTCATCGAAATTTTTTTTCTTTTTTTGTTGTTCAAACAGAGGGGTTTTTTCCATCTTCCTTTTTATTTTACAGATTTTGGTCTTACTAGCAGGTTGAAAAGCCTTGTTTAGTTCTTCTGTGTGTTAGGACCAAAGAAGAGAACTAATTAAAGAGAAAATGGGAAGTAGAAAGAAGATCTGGTGTGGGGAGGTTGGGAAAGGGGAGAAGCACACAACAACAATAATTGCCAATATATGCACACCTCATCAGCAAGCAGAGTTATCAAGTTATTTTTCAAAGCAGGATTCTCTTACCCCAGTAGGTCTGCCTTTCCTTACTTAGGTTTGGAAAAGAGTTTCCAACTATATTCTCATGAGGCTCTGACACATCTAAATTTCCAATGTGGTAACTTTAGGTCATATTGTGCCTGAAGGGAATTTTCACATTATGAATTTGTCCAAACATAGGAATTATTTATGTTGCAGTTTCCTCTCTTTCCCCCTTTTTCACTGAATTTTTTCACCCAGCTTTACAGTGTCTTGAAAGACACTTATCATTTATATATATCCTTAATATCCTTATCATTTAAGGCACTGCTGGAAACTAAGTGATGCATTAGCAGCTCACATCCCATTCAGTCCTTTGCATTCATCTTGCACTAAGACGTAAAATGATGTATCCAGAGGAGCAATAGATTTGCTGGTTTTCTTTCAATATAAAACAAATCATTTTAAAACAAACATAAATTTACACATAATTTTTTGGAAAATTAAATGTTTGATTGCACAAAGGCACAAATGATCTTGTTGGCCTTGCACTTAAACCCCTCCGTGGCAGACAGTTGTTCTTGGCCAGTTCTCAATTACTGTAGGATAAGATACTTCCAAGAAGTTTGAGGACATTTGTTCTGATCTGCAGTAATATGGAAGGAATTTGGTAAAAATGTCCAGCTGCAAAAATTAACTTTCTTGAGATTAAACACCCCATTTATCATCGTGATCTGACAGTGATTTCCCAGCAGATGCAAAAACCAGACCATGTAAATTGTCAGCTGCATGGTACTTGGTGAGACCAACAGGACAGAGAGGCAAAGAAAAAGTGTGGGAGACCCTTGTTTAATGCTCCCTTCCCTGCTACGAAGGGAACCCATGTTCTGTTATCCCAGACAGGCAAGTTTTTCCACTGAAAAACAAGAAAAACTCTTAAATAGAGTGAGAGAGGTGAGAATGCGAAATCAAGAAAAGGAGAATCACTTCATTGCCTAGAGCTAGGGAGTTACAATACTAAGACTGTTTTTACCAACATAAAACTAGTTGCAAAAATTAAACAGGGAGAAGGATCAAGAGGTTATCAGAGATTTACTTCTGGCAAGACAAGGAACATTTCCCTTGTTTTTCCTTCTGACCAAAGGAAACATGGACAATGTTGTGAGGATGGTGTGAGCAAGCCTGTACTGCTGGTTCCCATGAAGCATTTTTCACACACTTTGGTCTACAGGGTGCCCATATTCATATGCATTCAAATGACCTGAAAATAAAAGAAGCAAAAATTTCTTTTGGAAAATTCCAGTTACCCACAGACATTGTCTGGATTCCAGTAAATCAAGCCCATGCCACATGTAACTAGGCCAACTTTCACTTTGACAGGCAGCTTTTTTATTTTTCACTTTGGGAGTTTATTGGGTTTTTGGCTTTTTTGTGATCTTGGATTTTTTTACTATTAACTAAGGAAAAACTTCTAATAAAAGCATTATTCCTCTTCATTTCATTATGAATTAACTCCTAATTCTTTGTGAAATCTCCCAAGAGTTATTCTTATGTAATGGGTTACACCAGAAAGCTCTGATTTAGATTCTTATGTGATTAAAACTACATTATATAAACAGAGCAACACAACTTCATTTAAAATATTAATAATGAAATTTCATGATGGAAATTAATTCTCATAGGCATAAAAATCAGATTTTATTGTCATCTAACAAGGATTTGTGCAGACAAAAATTTGTCATCATTCAACAGTAAAAAAGATCACATTTTCTTTCTTGCAAACAGAGTTTTGAAAATAATGCTGTAGAAATCACTGTCTCATCCAGGCTAAAGCGACACACTGCAAGCAGGGGAAGAAATACCATCCATGTAGCAAAGAGAAATATGTTTAGCTAAAGGTCAAATCAAAAGGAACAGGGTGGAAATATTCCCTGCTTACCAGCAGAAAGGAAATTTAAAAATTCCATGCCACTGCTCATCTCATTGGAGGTAATGAGCCCAATGACAATTCAGTGGCAGCAAGTGGAAATTGTTTCTTCCAAATTGAAAATTCAAAACAGATAAAAAAGAAATGGCATATATTTAACATGAAAGAAAAAAAGGGGGAAAAAATGCAGGGAAATATTAACATTAATATTAAATCTTTACATTTAATAATAAAATAGTTACTATTTCCTTGTGAATTTACACATGTAGATAAAATTATTTCTGAAAGTAATACTGAAAGTATTAGCAGATTCATTCTCAAATCATGACCTTGCCACAAATCCTGCACCAGGATCTAAACTGTAACTCCCCACCCTCTGTGTTGATACAAGGTCGGGTGGGACTGGATGTGCACACCTCCTGTGGGCACAGGACCACGGCCAAGTGCTGCCGTTCAGTACAGCCTTGTTCTGTAACAGCCACACAGGAGATATGAAAAAGGTGATGTCAGCTGAAGTGAACAGTGAAATAAGCTTTCCAAAAAGCAGTGTCACATGAAAGAGTGTTTGTTTTCAGAGTTTGTTTCAACATGCACGCTGTTCATTATTGCCAATCACCCTGTACCAGTTACTGCCTAGCCTGATACCCTGCAAATTTCTATATATATAGGCTTTGAAAAGAAGATATGCAGCAAGAGAATTCTGTGCTGTGATTGCAGCTGAAAACATAATAATCAAATATGTTCTTATTCTTCGGTTCTGCTGTTATTCTTCACAGGACTTCCTAAATACTTGGGACTGCATTACCTTCTTGCCTTTATATTAAATAGGAACATGCCCAGATAGTACTTAGCAGACAACACCATTTCTATGGCTTTGATTGCTGATAGAATTTTTTTTTTCTTTTTTTTGTGGAGTCTTTCCTGCACTATTTAGAAACATGACCTCCATGAAATATTTAGAAAGGAGAAAAAGAAACTGCTTTCAAATGGAGCAGGTTCTTTTGAAGTGGAAACTAACCTGGAATAGGGTTCTCAGAAGAATTTACAGGCAGTGGTACAATGCCCTATATCCAGAAAATTGGAAGAATTTGTAGCATAAGAAAAGTTTTAAAAGCTCCTTGCTGATAGAACCACTGAGAAGATAAAAAACCCAGATTTTTTTTTCTTTCTTTTTTTTTTTTTTCCTCCTGATGTGAAAATAATAATAAAAAAGATCTGGTATCAGAATGCAATATAGAAACACTGGAAACAAATTTTAGGACCTTTAAATGGACAGCACATTTTTTCCAACCTTCCTAAAGTTCTGTAGTGCTGTAAAGAGCACATTCTAAATTACCCCAAAATTAATTTCTACATGTCTGTAACATATGAGACAAGTCAAGATAGCATCATAATTGTGAGGGAGACAAATATTCTGTTCTCATAATGGAAAATTCCAGTAGCCTGGGACTTTTTAATTAGAACACTGAATCTCTGCTGCTGTACCAAGTTACTTCTACCAGTGCAGAGCTGGTGCAGTGATTTAGTGACTACCCAGGCCCTTCCTGCATTTGTTAAATCAAAGGTAAAGGAATTTTCAGGATTATTACTGAAATTAAATCTATTTAAGGAAAGTAAGGCATTTTCTTCCTCCTATTTTATAGAATACAGTTTTATAGGTAATGAAATTGAAGTATGATTTTGGACACCTTTATGTTAAAGTGCTGCTGGCTGCTGTTGTTGCACAAAGGGCAAGTGCTCTAGAGGGGCAAGACATGAAGCTGCTCTATCCATGGAAGTGCTGCAGTGGTGATGACAAATAGGGAATTTTCTCCTACCCATGGCGCAGAACATGTACATCAATGGCTGTCACACACTCAAGGAAAGGTTATGCTCAGATGTTTCCTATGTAGTCTCCACCAAAACCAAATTTGTCTAAGAATGATAAAAAGATTCTATTATTTACTTGATTGATTATTCCCTTAGCAGTTAAACAGCCAGAAACCACAAAACACTGGCTGGTCTCCCCAGCATTTCCTTGATTAGCATTGCAGACTGTGAGCCAGAGCGACCTTTTCCTTCCAATTCTGCATGTGAAACCTGAAGCACATTCTCATGGAGAACAAACAAATCCTTCAGCATCCTCTAAATGTAGGTTTTAAATTGCTGCAATGATTGCCTTCTAATGGAACTATTTCTGAGAAGCTGGGGAAAAAGTGGGTCAGCAAGATCTCATTTTTCTTCCTCTAGATTTTTCTTGCAAGAAAGCTCAGGAGGAGGAGAGTGACTTATAGACTGAAGTGGGTTTTCATGAGGATGGTTATTTGGGGTATCCTCATCACAGTCTTGGCTATAGATACTTCCAGATTTTATATGAAGCACTGTAATTCCAGAAACATGGATCTGACTTCACATGAAGAAGTGAAGTAAAAATGGCTTGAATTCACACTTAAGGAAGAGCAGGCTTTGAACATGTTTGCTTTTCTACATTGCCCTCTATTAGCAGAATGATGTATTACTGTCTGCAGCCTAGTAAGGCAGCCTTACTTTTGCTCTGTGGCCTGTTTTACACTTTGCACACCACTTGCAATGGTATCATCCCAGTTTTGCTTTTCCTTAACCAGAAATAAAGCAGCCCATTTTTAGCTTAGAAGATCTGGAAGGAAAACATAAATCATGACTCTGGTATTTCTCAGTTCCTGCCTTCATTATCTTGAACCTCTGGCCAGCTGCAATTCACACACAAAGTCTCTTGTACATTGTCTTTCTGCATGTTTCATGGCAGGAAGAAGAGAGAAATGCTATCTATGCACCAGCTGAGCATCATCTTTCTTCAGACACTGGAGAAATTGTGTGCTAATTCTCCTTGTGGACAGCATTGAACAAAAAACTGTGCTCCAGGAACTCCATGTTATTATTGATGGGTGTGGTAGTAAGAGCTGGTCAGAGACCAAAGCTGTACTCTGCTGGGTTCTGCACACATTTAATCTCTGCTTCACATCTTTTATAAAGCACAAATCAACAGAGGTTGAGAACAAGAGGCAGCAGAGACCAGTGAGGTGGGCAGTACCATGGGACGTGGCCTGGTATCAGTGCCCCTTCAGGCATCATCACTAAAGGAAATATTTAAAGGGTGTCAAAACAATTTTATTCTGTTTTATAAATGGAAAAAGTTGTGGATAGTTAGCAACAGGGTGCATGCCAACATCTGTCCTTTGCTGTCTCTGGATGTTTTGTATGTTGAGAAGCTGTTTCCAAGAAAGCGCATCAACTGGAGACATCATTTCAGGCATTATGTGAAGAAGCTGGTGAAGTGACTACTGTCATGCTCATGAAGATGTGACCTCTGGAGTTAGCACAGTGACAGAAAGATTTGGAACCACCGTCAGTGATTGGAGCTGAAGTTCTTCATCCCTATTTCCTGCAGATAGAGCATTCATATTAAGAAAGGGAGAAAGACTGGAACTTGTTGCTTGACTGGGCCCCACTGCTGGAGCACAGCAGGAAGGGAGGCATGTGGTACCACCACCATATCCAGGCACTTGATGTTCTCCAAAACACCCTCTCTGGTGTTATGATGGCTGATGGTCGTCATGAAATTTATGCAAAAATTGGGTGTAGCACATAAGATAAGATTGCTTCAAACACCCTCACGCTTTTGACAAAATATAACCTAAAAAGTTAAACCTAAATCTAAACCTAAAGTTAACCCATGTGCTTAGGGAGTTATGTGTTACCTTTGTGGTTTTTGCTGCTTTTTACATGCAAGCCAGAGTAATGCCCCATTTCCTATCAACAAGTAAGCCGGAACAAACAGAATTAACTATGGGGTGGAGACCTAATTGCAGTCTGCAACTTCCTCATGAGGGGAAGATGAAGGGCAGGGACTGACCTCTGTGGTAACAGTGACAGGGCCTGAAGTTGTGTGTGAGGTTTGGATATAAGGAAAAGGTTCTTCACCCTGGGGCACTGGAACAGGCTCCCCAGGGAAGTGGTCACAGCACAAACCTGACAAAGTTCAAGGAGCATTTGGATAACACTCACAGACACAGCGTGGAATTCTTGGCATGTCTTCTGCAGGGCCAGGAGATAGACTTTGGTGATCATTGCGGGTCCCTTCCAACTCAGGGTATTCTGTAATTCCATGACTCTTAATATAAGGGAAGCCTGTTGTCAAAATGTACCGCTCTGTGTCTTTGGTAGCAGCCTGTGCTTGTGTCAGTGCAGAGAGATTGCAGAATCACAGCCTCAGCTTTATTCACCTTCCCCTCTGTACTGTTGGTGAAGAAAAAAGAGAAACTTCAGCCCATGGCTTGAAGACACACCCTCCTACATCACCTTTATCTCCATAGCCCCATGTGTCAGATTGATGGAAAATGTTGAATATTTTTATAGATACTGTCATAACATCATAATTCGGATCCTCCATCTCAAGAGCCTATAAAAATAAGAGCAGCAAGGTTTCTTGTACTATCTTGCCCCTTCCCTAGGTTAGCCTGGTAGCCACTGGGTTTCCACACCTATGCTTTCCACCAACAAAAGTATCAGCAGAACCTGAACAGTTTCCTTTCTGCCTGAGAACAAAAAACAATACAAAATATTCCTATTTTTTTTTTTTTTTAAATTCATGGCTCAAAGTTGACCTCTGTTCTCATCTTGTTAAGGAAACAAACCACTAAACCGAACAAAAGCCAAAGGCATCTTACCTTTCCTCTCTAAGACAACTTCAGACAACTTCAGTGTTTACTCCTCTTGGCCACTGGATCCTCCAGAAGAGACAAGTGGCTCCAAGTCCTTACAATTCCTCTGGCTAATCATCTACCTCTGGCATGGCGTGTGCTATCACCTCCCCTGTCCTTTCAAACCAGAGGGGCTGTTTCTTTCATCATAGGTTGCATATCATAAGCATAAATCTAACACATCTACAGTTTATGCTAAATAGAGATTAGAAAACTATACTTGGAAAATCCTCAGTGATGTCTGCTGTACAGGAAACATTACTTCTGTGCAGTATATTGAAATATGCATTCACAGAATAACAGAATAGGTAGGGACTAGGGGTTATTCCTTCCCACATGCAGAACCCTGCATATGCCTTTGTTAAACCTCATTAAATTTCTCTCCATGCAACTCTGCAGCTTATCAAGGTCCCGTGGAATGGCAGCAGAGCTTTCAGGTGTATCAGCGACTCCCCCCAGTTCTGCATCACCAGGAAACTTCCTGAGTATTGTTCTTTGTTCATATTACAACAATCCTTAATAATCCTGAAGTAAGATTGATATTATCAAGGCTTTAACTTTACGCAGATCAGATTCACTGACATGAAAGGAAGTATTTCTGTGAACATGTGTGGGAGTTGGATGAGGGTTAATTAAAGAATGCCCTAGAGTTATGTGAGCTTTTGCTTTTAGTAGTGACATAAAAAAAAGAAGATAAAAATTCAGAAACACAGTTTGGATAGCCCTAAAGTTTTAGATTTCTGAACAAAAATCTTCNTGGAATAAACACCTTCCTGAGAAACGGACTCTAGCCAACTTTTCTTGCCTCTGCTCTCTCAGCTGTTCTGCCACCTGGAAATCAGGAGCCACAAAAGAACCCACAACCTGCTCTCCCCGCCGGTCCCGGGAGATTGCAGGAAAAGCTGCTGGACCTTTCTTTACAGCGTCCCCCGCCTTCAGCTGGCCGGCATCTTCCCCTCCCAACCCCTTGGGGGGCGCATCACAGAATTTCAGAACTACAGAAAAGCACTGTGTAAGCTGGGAGAATTTTTATGCTGACATAATGGTTACATTGGGAATAACAAGTAAAACAGAAGTTGCAAAAGCTTGCAGATTCTAGCAGAGGAACTAATTTCAACAATAAGAGGAAACAAAACAGAGGGAACTGAAATAATTGGATATCCTTAATTGCAACTGTTTCTAAATAACAAACAGGCATGGAAATTTTCAGTAATTTTGTAAGAGGAGTAACCTGTGAATGGCAAAAGCATCCTTCTCTTTATTGCACACAGCTGGCAAGAGAAGAGGCAACCTGTTAAACACAAATCATGTTCATTCTACCTGCAAACTGCATTAAAAATCGAGCCCCTTTTCCTTTGGTAAAGCTTGGGTTCAGGTTTTCATTGTCTCTACCTCTGAAGCTTCCTCTTCCTGATTTCAATGCATCTACTTTTTCTCCCTAGAAAACTGTGTAACACGTTGCAGAAAAATGTATCTTACTGACTTATGACCTCTATAGTATTTTTATACTCTGCATCCCTCATCTACCTCTACTGGATGGAATCTTTTCCATGTTATTACCCCCTTCTATCGAAGCACACACTGCACAGTGCTTGCTTGCAGCTGACCAAGAAGATAAGACATGACTCTGCAGCTGCTGGTGCTCTGCAATACTGCACTACTGCTTCTTCCTCTTTTATCACATTCCTGTTGGAAATGAGAAGGTTCCTGTAAAGAGAATCTGCAGTCACTTCAAATTTCTGCTTAAGACTTACTGATGCCTTCTGATAAACCTAATAGCTGACAGTGACTCATTGCCCCTGTGTTGTGCTTACCCCCTTTATACTTATTCGAAACTCTCAAGCTCGGCTCTGGTGCTACCTTTGGTTTACATCTGCTCATTTTCTTATCACCTGCTGAGGTTACAAGGTCTGTGGGGTGAGGGCAGGGCTGTGTCTCCTACAGTTTCAGACACTCCATTACCAGATAAGCAGTTCAAGCCTTTTAGAGGGGTGTGCACAAGATCTCAGCTTATGTAAAGCCTAGGACATACATGGCTGAAATCCAGCTTCCTCAAATGTCCCAGAGACTGCTGAGCCTGTATTTAGCTTTGAAAACATGCCTGGTTTTCTCCCTCAGTTGCAATAAAGTGGTATGCTTCCTGGTCAGGTTTGCTGCCTCAGGGAGCTGGGAACAGATCCCTGTGATGCCTTCTGCATGTGGTTACTCTTTGATATCCTTTGGCTCATTCTATGAGAAAAAAATAGAGTACTTAAAAGGACCAGGGGCAAAAAGCAACTGTGTCGCATTACGTGATTGATTGGACTGATATGTCTAAGGTTTTGTTCCCTTCTGTCATCAGCTGCAGCACTGCAGGGTTCATCCCAGTGAGAATCTCTTCATTGCACCTTTTTACTCATGAAGAATCGTCACAGGACAACCACGTGGAGAATAAATAGTTGCATAGTTGTACACAGAATACATGTATGTGCACCTGGGTTTTTTTCCCCAAAGCCAAATTGCAGTCCTCAGTCTTGTCTTGCAGCCGTGCTGCAGACTGTGACAGCAGGAACAAAGAAATTATTTTTGCAGGATACAGAAGAGTAGATTTCTGGGTGGCTTCACTTTCTCCCTTTGTGGTGTTTTAAATCTTTTGGGGTGCATATTAAAGGCTGCTAGTAGATATATATAGGTACAAATATTGAATTTGTCACCACATGATAGTTCTCATGTTGTCGCTACCCTCTTGTCCCTGCCCTTTTGGGGGCTTTTCCCAAGCCTGGCCAGCAGGGGCAGGGTCTGGGAGCAACATTCTTCTGGGTTCTGGGAGTACCAGGGCCTCCAGAGAGAAATCTCTGGGGTGTGCATCAGGTTATGCAAGCAGGCAAAACACCCCACAGCTTCTGAGAGTGCTAGTTAGATGCAGTTTATTTGGAGATCCCACGCCGGGGGGCAACATGGCTCAGAGGGGTTTGGAGTGTCAGGAGAGAGCCCAAGAGTGAAAGACTGGGGCTAGCTTCCCATCCCTCCTGCCAGGGAAAGAGATGTTTTCAAAGAAGGCCTGGGTACTCATAGGGGAGGAGTGAGGGAAGGGGAACACATCTCAGGGACCACTGGGAATGGGAGGTAGGAGGGGTTAGGTAAAGTTATGATGATAGGCAAGGGGCAGGGGAAATGGGAAAGGTTACCATAACAACTTAGGGGGAAGGGTTACAGCTTAGGACATTTTTTTTTTCTTAGGGTGATCAGAACAAACTATTTGAAAGAATACAATCACCACATCATGTGACCAAGGCAAATTTCCTAATAAAAGTAAAGATTTTTAATTTAAGTATTCTCACTGTTATTTGTGAAAGACTCAGTACAGCCGCACAGAAAACCAGTACTCATACATCATCTCCTGGGATCAACAGTTTTCCAAGAAACAGTCCTTCGGAAGGTGCTGTCATATGATTTAAAAAGGAAATAACAAATACATGGAACTAAGTTAAAAATAATTGGATGAGTGTGTGCATGCTGCTTTGGTGTCATGATAATTGTAATTAGTCAGGGACCAACAGTAGACCATAGAACACTGTGAAATCACAGAGAAAAAAGTAGGTCTGTAGGTGTCTGTTGGAAGTAGGTTTGTCTATGAACTTAAATTCTGTGTGTGTGTGTCTGCATGCAGGAACATGTAAAGCCATAACCTGTAAAGAAGGAAGGAGTTAAGCAGAGAACAGAAAATAGCAGAAAAAGGCAGGAGGAGGGATGCAGCAAAGCATCACTTCAGAAATGAAAAAGAGGTTCAAAAGCACAAGAAGAAAAGCCAGCAAAAAAAGACTTGGACATCAAGCAGCAAAGGGCACTTCTCAACAAACAGTGACAAATTGTTCAATCTCCTTCCTTTCAGACTGAAAAGAACTGATGGCAGGGGCATTGGGGAGCAGGAGATACACCCTATACAGATGTGACAGAGGCCACAAGATCTTAGTCCAGATCTTAGTCCAGAGCACTTGCACATGCAGATCACATGAACAGTGACACACAACTGAAAGTCAATAAAAAGAAAATTATTTACTTTAGAGATTAACCCTGGAAAATGGGAACAACCATCCAGGGATCCAATGGCCTATGACAAAAGCAATGTCATTTCTCATTACTTGACTCTTTCATGGAGTAATTAATCTTTTCAGAAAGCTTCTAGGCAAGAAACTATTAGATTCATCTCCCCTTGTCCTCAGTGGAGAGATTTTCACTGGGCAAGGAGCCCAAGTGATCTGAAAGAGTGTGGCCCCTCAGAAATCACAGACTGCTCAAGGTGATAGAAGGTGGCAGAAGCAAGCTCTTGCTATGCTGAATCCTGCCTGACCTCAGAGGAGACTCTTCCTTTATAACAGCCTCCCTTCCTTTTCTGAGGCTTAAATTATCACAGTGTATTTCTTTCTTAGAAACATTTTAACACTGACATTATATGGCAATGTTAAAATTGGAATGTCATTTCAGGAAAACCTATAGCCAGCCATGAAAGAAAAATATAAACTACTACAAATAAAGACGTCAACGTGAAAAACTCCTTGGGAATAACACAGAGTGCTTGCAAATAATACAAGTAAAGGTTTAATAGAAAATAGTCACAGAGAAAGTAACTATGAGAAAGCTGATAAAGAAAAAAACTGCAAGGCTATATGTGTAGATACTGAGGAAGCACGAGGACCTTATGGTGTGCCCTGCTTAGAAAATATGGATTCAAGCATACCTATATAGCAGTGAATTTGGTAACATCTATATTAAACCACTACAGAGTTTCCCTCTTTACCAACATCTACCCAGTAGCTGCCATTTCACACAAATCAGTTGCTTTCAGTGATCTAAAAGAAGTATTATGTTACTTCTTGGGATTGCTGTGAATACCAGAAATATACAGTGTTTGGAAAAAGATTTTGTTATGAAAGTCTCCTTTTCTTCATCCTTTTTTTCCAATCAGTTTTACCTTTCATGTTTAGTTAGAACTTCTGAAGATCCCTTGTTTCTCTTGCTGTCAAAAGACTAAGGAAATACTGCATGTAATTTTTCAAAAGGCTTTATCAAAGGATATTTTATGTAATTTCTTAGGGAAAAGTGGAGCCTTCTCTTTATGCCTGTAAACGCTGGGCACCTGGCAAGACATGGCTGAACCTGGGCAGCAGGTTTTCACTTTTCAGAACCAGTTATGTTTCCCAGGGCAGGTTGAGGGGCAGTGCTTGGGTGCACCCCTCGGCTCCCAGGCAGGCTTTGTGTGTTGGGCTCCACTGAGCAGGTACATTTATTCCTTTGTGTCTCACTAGAACAGTCTGTAGCTGTGCTGCTTAAGGGTTCCACACCAATATAAGGCACCATACATGGGACAGAATTCAGGAGTCACTGACATCAAGACTAAGTTTTGTCGTCTTTTCAAGTCACCTAGAAAAGACCTCCAGAATTCCCTCTGGTGCATGATGCAGACCGAGGACTTTAGCAAGAGTGACAGTGAATCTTTTATCTGTTTCCTTTAAAGGCTGCATCAACCAACATTCCTTTGCATTTCTTTCTTACAATTAGAGTTCTTGTCTTTCTTTTTTTTCTTTTTTTAATTTTTTTAACCAGATGAGCTAGAGACAGGGCTGAATTTTAAAACACGGCTACCATTGGGGCAGTGTTTCAGTGTAGGAGGATATAACACATCTCTCCACTGTACCCCTGTGTATTGTTAAATTCTTCAAAAGGCCAAAAGGCAGACAGCAGCTAAAGAAGATCAGCTGCACAAACCCAGTAGTGGCACAAGTTGCTTAAGTGTGGAGCCCTTCTGACCAGTATTTTTTTATGATCTCTGGTTTTGCCTGTTGCTTAGGACAGGCATCTTAATAGTACAGACCTAAGTACTTTACATGATATAATCCATATCCTCTAAATTGTCCCCCTGGAGATATTCAGAAGGCTATTAAGTGGTATGATCATTAAAAGTGCATGACAGCTTTGTACAAGACAGAACATTGAGGAGTATCAAGATTTGGAGAGTGTCTGAACATCCTCCCTGACTCAAAAAGCACAAAGCAGGTGCGTGGAGAAGGGAAACTAAAGAATCTCCTAAAGAAACTCCTCCCTTATTTTGGTCTTTTTAGCTGAATCACTTCTACCCATTTCTTACTCACCACCTCAGCTGTTGGCCAGGTCTGGTAAAGAAACCAGGTGACTCCTTAATACATATAAGTACAGATTAAATGGCTGAAGAAAAATTTGAAAAAAATTAATTAATCACTCTGGCTTAGAAGCTGCCAGAAGAAACGTGGGTGCTTCAGGCCTGTCCTACTCTCAGCAGCACAGAATGCAGCAAGGATAAAGCACCAGCAAGTAGCTCAGGAGAGAATTAAACAGCCTCTTCACTGTGCTTGGGATTTAGGTTTTGCCCATCTTACAGGGATGCTTTCTCACAGACAAGGCACTTGTGTCCCAGACTAGTTCTTTGTAGCACTTTCTATTGGTAGATCCAACAGAGAAACATTCTGTGCTTCACAGTGGGCACAGCTATTATGGATTCAAAGCAAAAAAAACATGGAGGAAAATGAAATAAGTTCACCCTAAATGAGATTTATCATATCCACTGCTGATAAAATTGCTTTCTTACTTAACACACAGATTTCAAACTTAAAGGCTATCCTTTCTAAACCCTGAGCCATGTATGCTGAGAGCCACTGGACAGTCTTCTGATCCTTGGAGTGCCTAGAGAAAAAGAAGGACTCTGTTAGACAGATCTCAGCTGCATGTGCATCTGGAATCTAAGGCAGCTTTCCATTACTAACCTTTGGTTGCTCCCTTTCTCCTACAGACAGTGGGACTCGCCCAGCAGTCAGACTCCTCTGACACCGCCTCACTGCATTTGAACTGCATGACAGATCACCAAAAACTCTCTCAGCTGAGGAAGGAGCCCAAAGCAGTTTAAATACCTCAGAAAATTAGCAGCAGGTGTGCAAAGAGATAGTACTTTATAATGCATAGCCAAAACTATGGGGTTGTAGGATTGACAAAAGAGGGTGGCTACATCCTGTGGATTCAAATATCTCTTCTCAACACATGAAACAGAGGAGTAGCCAAAGTAGAGACACTGCTTCTATTTTCATTCTGCAGTGGCACTCAGATTACACCTGTCACTAACATTTGATAACGACTGCTAAATTGTGAAAACTGAAACTTTGAACATGTAATAAGTTGTAGGGTTTTGTTTTGTTTTGTTCTGTTGCTTTTTTGTTGTTGTTAAAAATTTGCTCCGAGTACTGAGTTACTCTGAGCTTTGGCTCTAGTAAAAAAAAAATTCTCTTTTCCCCAAAGGATATAGTCAGGGAATTTTTACCATGGGAAAATATAATTTGGAGGGTTTGGGGCTTTTTTGGGGAACAGATTCAGCGTCACACAGTGAGTCACAATGGAACTTTGTGATGTGAGGATGAGAAATGGGAATGCCTAGGCAACATTACCTCCTGTGTCTTGTTTTGGGATTCTCTTCACCATACACAGTATGGATAATGTGAGAATCTCATCTAAACTTTGGTCTGCTCCTCACTTGTTCCATCACATGTTCACAAGTGATGCCTGGGAAAAGCTCAGCAACAGAAGCCATTATTGGAGTGACTTGGTCTTCAGGCACTAGAAACAGTTAAAGCTACAGAAGCAGGAAGGAACAAGTGAGACCCTCCCACAGAGACTAGAATCAAACAGTCTGCTGGCAAGTCCTGAATAATAAAGATGCTAATTTATGTAGCCTCAAAGATTTTTGTGGATGTCCAGTTTCCCTTTGTGGCATTAGCCATGGCTCAGGCAGACTGAATAGCAACACCTAGAGCCTGAGCTCTGCCGAGAGCTCAAGATCACTCATCATTGTGTGCTTGTCACTGCAGGTCCCCAGCCAAGAACACCAGGGCTGCACATGATCACCCAGAAGTACTGCTTTGATCTGGATCAGAGTGCACAGACCAGACTGCTTTTTTTATTCTGGTTTTGTGTGCATAAACAATGCTTGATTTGACAGCATGCTAATACAACAGTGTAATACAACAGTATTACAAGTTAGTGTAACAGTATTACAAGTTACAATACAAGTTAAGCATACTGCTTTTGAACAAATCTGAATCTTCAGGGTGAGTTTACACTGGATCACTGCTGTGTTTCATGCAACTAAAAGCTCTCCAATCCCAATTTAGAAGTTTGAAAGTTGGATTTACTATATAATCAATAGATGGCCTCAGCTGAACTCTTGACAATGAATCTGCTCAATATACTGCACCTCACCTGGTATGCTTCTATTAACTACACCAGTGGAGAGGTATGTTTCAGTGACAGCTGGAATTTCTCTAGTCTCTCTCTCTCTTGCTTCAGCAGTAGACAGAATGGCAGTAGGGTGAAAAAGGATGAGCATATGGCTAAATCCATTACTGTTGTTCTCATAAAATTTAACTTCTGTCCCTGGGCCTATTTAAATGTAATTTGTGATGCACCTTCTCTTTTTCCCAGCAAGGACCACTGAGATGGAACATGTACACAAGCTAAAGCTAAAAGACATGCAGTGGAAAAGAGGAACTCAAACTGAGGATGCATGTGTCAAGGGCCAGGAAATATTCCATGGAAACATCATGCCTCATAGGAAGATAAATATGCAGCTGAGAGGCAGTTTTGTAGGACTTATGGGAAACAGCAATTCTGGGGCCCATTACCACAACTACCTCAAGAGAAGAAAAGAGTGCTCCATGTTCTAAAGAAATAATAGGAAGGGGAGGTTGCTCCTGGTGTGAGTAATGCTTGCAGAGGCAGTTGGATCACAAGCAGCCAGGATGCAGAAGTGTTCCACTGTTCCTGCAGCCAGGGTGGATAAACAATGGGCAGCTGATTGCAGCTGACACTCAGTCTCAGGAGACTGGGAAATTCACTGGGAAAGCAGCAGGATTAGGCTTGGTAAGTACATGGAAAAATTAGCCTCATTTTGAGGCTAAACAGCAAGTGTGCTTGCTAATAAAAGAACTAAGAAAAGAAAGTAATGTACCACTGAGAACATGTTATGACTGATGTACAGAATGTCCATTGTGGCTGACTAGCAGGGCAGAACAAGCCACAGGCCTGAGTAATGAATTAATTCATTTGAAATACTGGGGAGAAGAGAATAGTAATCAGTAAGTCTCCATTTTCTCCCAAAAAGGATCTCTCTAAAAAGCCTTTATAATTTTAAGGAGAGAATTTCCAGGACAGTAGACTGAGTATACAAGCAGTCCCCTCTGTGACTGTCAATTCCAGCCTGCCCAAGTACAGGATTCATGACATGGAAGCTGGCCGAGGCCAGGCAGAGCTGCAAAGAAAGTGCACCAAAACTTCTCCAAAACTGGTGTCAACCCAAAGTCACTGAGCTGTGTACTATAAATAACTGAGGTCACTCCACCTGGCCAAATAAGCCCTCCTACTTTAAAAACCTGCAGCTTCTGTGATGTCAGGCAGAGTTTCTACTGTGACAGAAGATACAAATCAGATATTCAAACCTTTGCCACATTGCCAGGTACAATCATTAATGGAAGACAGAACCTCAGCTGCCTGCCAAGGGACCCCATGTCAACTGAACCAGATTCAGAGAGACTCATTGTCTCAAACATCATGACACTCCCACCTGAAAAGAGGTAAAAAAAAAAGATGTTAAAGTGTGATGACTATTAAATGTGCTGGGAATGGAATATTAGACTGGATGATTACAGGCTGCATCCAAGAAGAAGTTAAATGCCCTAAACATTAGGTATCCATTGAAGAAATAAGAACCATTATTTATGTACCCACAAGACCAGATACTGCATAAGGCTCTCACAACTTGTAAAGCTTTTAAAACAATTGGTTCACAATGAAGGCTGTAAGGTGAGGATAGACTCAAGAACTGGAATTTGTAAAACAAAGTAAAAAAACACATGCTATAAGCAAGACACTGATTTTGAAACACTACATACTTTGCAACATGAGCAGCACCAGTTCTGTGTCCCAACAGGAGTCTGAGGAACAGCAGCCCTGTTTTAAAACTAATGGTCTATACCGTTACATGACAGACACACACACGGGTAGAAATCCAGATATAATCTCTTAGCATGCAGCAATTCTTTTGCAGCCTAAAGTGGATATACAGATTGTTCACAACAAAGCATCACAAGTGCACCAGGCAGAGGTTGTTCACGTCAGAGCGTTGGAGAGGGCACAGTGGCAACTGGGCAGATCTCTGACTGCAGCAGACACACATGGCAGGCACATTTCCCAGGACAAGCACTGCATCCAGGTGCACTGCTGGAGGCCCTGCAACAATATTTATCCACTGGACTTTCACTGGGCTAAAAGACTACTAGGAATCATAGTTTAAAGTTGGAAGTGACTACAGTGGGTTGAATTTCAGGTGGTTCTTCTCTGCCCATCTCACCAGCCTTCTGAGGCACTTCTGAAAGGCTGCACAGCCCTCTGAGGTATCAGCAACTCCTCCCAGCCTTGTGTCATCAGTGAACTTGCTGAGGAGGCCTCTGCCCCTTCATCCAAGTCATTGGTGAGCAGGTTAACAATACTGGGCCCAGTGTTGAACCATGGGGGACACCACTGGTGACAGGCCTCCACCAAGACCCTGATCATGTCCTCCTGGGATCTGTCATTCAGCCGGTTCTCAATCCACTATCCACTCATCTAACCCACACTCCTTGATTTTGCCTGTGTGGATGCCATGAGAGACAGTGCTGAAAGCCTTGCTAAAGCCGAGGCAGACAATCACACCCGAGGGTTGGCCACGTGGTCAGGAGTAATTGCCACACAGACTGCTCTCCTGGGTGTAAAGTAGCTGTCTAAGCAAGGTCAAATTTCCATTGAAGGGATAAAGTATAATCCAGAAAATTGCAGATTGGTTCCTTCCCCCTTTGGCACACCAGCAATTTCTAGGCATGCCACCAACAATACTGGACTCAAGACTAACTACTGATTCTTCTCAAAGGAGCAAGGTATTTACTTACATACTTGAAGAACTACTGCCAGTTCTTCAGCATTGTTGCTTTGAAGTTCACATTATCCCAAATATAATTTATCTAATGAGGCAATCCATTTCCCTCCTGTATTTCACATGAAGAATCATCAAAAGCTTAACACAGAATATCTCAATTTTAGCAGCTGTTGGTACATGTGTAATCCAGAAGAGGACTAAATCCCAGATGAACTTTCCTCTTCCTGTTCTTTCAGGTTCCTTACATGATTTTTGAAGTAAATTTTTCCCATTGGATCCCAGCAAGACACGACACTAATGTTTTTAAGAAACTTTCCCAATAGCATTTTATTCCCAATAGCAGAACTGTCCAAGACAAGAAACTGCACATTAGTGATACAATAAGTTTTTAAATCAGTGAAGTGCTGTTCTAGTGGGTTTTTTTCCCCTACAGAAAATAGTCTCTGTATTCTTTCTGATTTTTAACAGTCTTTTCTGTTTTGAAGTCCATTTATGCAAGGTGTTTATCAAAGCTTGTTTACTTGCTCACAATCCATGGAAATATTACGTGTTATTAAAATCAGGTCAACACTGATTTAATAGTCTGTCAGGGAAGTTTTATGCTTGATATTAATCTCCACCACTGTCTGGCAATAATAGCCTTATTTAAGATCAGTGCCTGAGGCCAAAAAGGAAGGGAAAGCTCTTTACCCTGGAGCCATCTGAAGTGGAACCTCCCCCATCCTCTACAGAGAGCTTTGCAGTGATGTTGAGGAGAGATGAATGAAAGGGCCTAATGAAATGTTGCGGAGAGACAATTTTTTTTTTTGCTTATATAGTTTTGGCAGTCCTTCAGTTTAAATCAGAGCAAACCACCTATGGCCAAACTGGAGACTTATTTTTGAAGAGTCCTTGGGACAATGTGCTTCAATATTAGTATCTCTTCAAAAAGCCTAAAGTTGCTGAATTGGTGCTTAAAATATTTCAAGTGGAAAAGACATTACACTCTGAATACTCTAGTGGTTAAATACACATTGACTACATATACAATAGACTTGGAAAAGGGTGTATGGATAGTACAGTTGCCTTTGTGGGTTTTTCCAAACCACGAAAAAAAATGAAGTAGCTACATTTCATAAATCAAGCATTTATCCCAGTCATCTCCTTTGTTGTTGTTTTTCTGTTTTTGCTTAGCAAGCTGTTATTGAGCCAACTGACTCCTGCTTGCATGTTGGAAACATTAACCTATTGCACACTAGGAAATTGGTTTAGTATTACAAAGCTTATGGTTGGAGAGGTTTCAACTCATTTTTCTTTATCTCTTCAATATAGTATCACCTGCTATTACCAACTGATCTGTTGCTGTAAAAAAAGAAAATCAGATCATTATGACCAGAAAGCTTAGAATGATTTTCTGCATTTCTCAAATTGTGTTTCAGTAATGGCTCATTTAAATTTGCCACTGGTCCCTGTTATTACCAGTCTAGTCATGGAGGAATAGTTTTTCTTAACTATATCATTGGCAGCAGAATAGAATTGTGTTTCCCAGTGTAACAATGATTCTATGAAGGCTTCAACAGTCTGGGAACAAAAGTCAGGATCTTGTAGAGAGGCAAACTTTTTAACAAAGAGGCTCTAAAGACAGGGGAAAGAAAGAAAGAAAAGGGAAGGGTTCAGAAAAAAATCAAGAAATTATACACTGCTCAGTCATGTTTAAAAATTGTGTCTGAAGCACCTTTGTAAATAGGCCTGTAGTATACCATGACTTCATACCTTCAGTCAGCTCATCTGTAGATACAATGGAGACCATCAGATGGGAAGCTTGACCTGTGTAAACATACACACATGGGCTTCAATTTGCTTCAAGTATATACAATTTCGACTTTTATTATACATCATCCTGCCTATCACTTCTAGTCCTTCAGAGCCATTGACTTCCCCCTTCCTTCTGTTGTCCCCATTTTCTTTTTAGCTTTAGTTGAGTGTAGGAAATAATAAAATGGATAGTGGAGTAAGTGAAACATAGATACCCAAAGCAGTCCAAGCTGACTGTGCTTCAGCAGCTGAGCTGCAGTTTGTTGAACTCCTGCTGAATTTCGTTCTAGGGAATGCTGGAAGCGTGTTTCCTTGACAACAAAGGCATATTTCACACGAACCAGATTAACTGCTTATTAAGCAAAGCAGCCATTGTCACACTTGGAAGCATCTTCCTTCTAATGCCTCTTGAAGGAAAATTGTTTGAGATTGAGCTGTGGAGAGCTCTATAAGCAAAGCTTTTACACATGCTTTATCTCAGTTACAGCTTCATGAAAACATGGAAACATATTTAAAACAAAAAAAAAAAATAATCTGCATCTGTAATAGGGTTCTTCAGTGGCTCTGACCATTTGTCTCTGATGAAGCAACATTTGGAAAACATTAAAGAAATGCCTCAGGGAAAAAGCTCCCTCTCTGGCAACCTTGATTTTCAAAGGGCAAAAAAGAGACTCAGGGACTGCCAGAATTTGTTATCTTCAGTGTCTCTGTTCCTTTTACACATCTTAGACTGCTACTGGTTTTTGAAGGTTATCTTAAAATGAAGATTCCTTTTTGGGGGAAAGCCTTCCAATACTTCAGAGTTTTAAGCAAATACATGGTAGGGCCTCCCTTGGAGCAGACAGCACTACCTGAAGGTAGAGATGCCATTGTAAAGGAGCTTACTAAAACATTTCAATTTGCAACACAGTAGACTGAGAATGACCCAGTTCAGGAAAATTGTACAGCATTTAGTTCATTGCCCTTTTCCCCACTGAATAGCAACATAAATGCTGTCCTAATGAATAAGACTTTTAACTCCCATTTTGAAAGCCAGGTCCCATACCAATTTTTGCCCAGAATGAGATTAAGATTCATGGGGCTCAAAAGCTGTTGTTATGAGTCAATGAATGCTACAAGTGGTTTTTCTCTACTATTTTTTCATTGACAGTTTTCCCTTTTAGGGATGTCTTCTTACTGAGACATCAGCCCCTACATTATTATCAAATTATAAAATGGTTGAGGACATAGTAGACCTGCTAGGAAAGTGGAAGAGCTCTATTGCTAAGCAGGAAAAAAATTGCAAAAAAGTCTTCTTAGACTGTTCCCATGGTCTTTGAGACGGCATTAGTGGTTACTTTATTAAGCTTTGAAGACCATTAAAGTATTAGTACTAAACTAACATCTTTAGAATGCGGTAAATTTCCTCTAGAAATGAAAATTTTCTCCCAAAATATAACAATTTTTCTTCTCTAGCTTTTTCTTCAGACAGCAAGCAAACAAGCTGCATTTCAGTAATTGGAAAAGAAGAAATCCAAATATTCAATTTTTGCATTTCCATTCCATTTGCATTATTCCATTTCCTGAAGAAATGGAAACCAAAAGAGCATGTTGTTACTTTACTTAATTCCTCAAACTTCATCCTGTTGCAGAGTTTGCCAAGAAAATGCAACACAGTAAAGATTGCAAGATGGTAACCCATAGGTCAGGAAAAATCAGAAAGGTAAGTTCCTGTGCTTCAGACTACCAAAAAGTTGTTGAGGTAGGGGTTTTTTTGTTTTGGTTTGGTTTTTTGTTGTTGTTTTGTTTGTTTTTGTTTGGTTTTTAAAATTTATTTTTTGAGAGCCTGGTAGTAATAGACTCCATGACATATTTGATTTGCAAGAGTAAAATCTCTCATGCTGTGATAGTGAGTTCCTCATTACTAAAATGAATTTGCCTCAAACCCATTAAAACAATTAAGAAAGGGTGGGGGTAACAAGAAGCAGGCATTTGATGAATCAGGCAGAGTGAAGGCATCTAACTATTAACCAGTAGTCAACCCATTTTGCTACTTTTACTAATTTCAGGGGCATATTGTCAAACCTAGTCTCAGCTTGTACCATCTGCAAGGTAGGCTGGACGCTTAATCTCTGCTCTGGCCTGCACAGAATAAACTAATATATTACACATCAAATTGCATAATTATGAGCCAAGAACATTGTGCAAACCTGCTGTAAGGCTGGTTTCTTGAAGGAAGTTAGAGAATGGTGTTTGGTTTTGCAGATGTGTTGGAATCAGCTGGGCTGATAACTCCAGCCAAGGGTCTGGCTGCATGTGTTATGAATAGATCTGACCTTGACTTCAATGAGGGCAGATGTCTCCTCATTCATTCTCACGAGGACTAAAGTTTATAATATAGTTCTAATAGTAGAAGTAAAAAGGGAAGAAGTACTCTTGATAATAACTGTTCTATTCACATATTGGTCAAGTTAATTTCTGAGATAATTCTAGCTGAAGCTGTTCAGCCTGAAATAGGTATTAATTTAATCCATTAGATTTGTCCATTACCTGCTAGCTTGGGACATTCTTGTATTTAGACTGACCAGCATGTGATGCAAGACACACTGTTAGGAAAATAGCTGCTTTCAACAATTACTTCAGTGAAGTGAAAACACATGCTAACTGAATTCCAGTGCATACAGGAAAATATGCTGGCAATTGCAACAAATAAAACACACAGTAACGGTGCTACTGGCATACTGCAAGGGCTGGGAATATAAAGAAAAAATTTGGATGCCGCCCCTGAAGAGGAAATATATGGAAAAATCCACCTCGCTCCACAATATCATTTTACATCAAAAGCACAAAAAAATATCAGAGAAGTAGCACCATGTACCTCATGTCACCATTTTTTCTCACAGGCATTGAGAAGAACACTCATAAAGCTCGGGTCATCCATCTGAGGAAAGCTCAGAGAGAACTCTGCTCTGAAGGATGGGTGAGCCTTTGAACAAGTCACGTGTGTACTACAGGGAAACCATGAGGCAAAGGGATGAACTGGCACTAAATTGTATCTCTGTCACAATCCACCCTAAACTGAAACTTTACTAAACAATTCTTAAAGAACTCCAATCTATGCTAGAAAAGTAGCACACGGTAAAAGAAGTTTGCCCATAAATATCTCTCCTGGGCTTTATTTAAAGCTCAGAAACTTGGCTAGCCTGCTCACCAGTAGCAAATCTGCATTAGGTCTTTGTTGCTGGTGATCGCATCAGCCAAGTTTCTGGGCTTTATTTATTGATTTTGTTCAGGTCATGTATGTTGAAACTTCCAAATTATTGGTGCCAGTTTTCTAACATTCTTGTCAAGCTTTATAGAAGTAGCTATAAACTACTGGTTTATTCTCACAAACGCTATCAGAACAGGAAGAGAAAGTGTAGAAACACAGAACTCTAGACTCAGGGCACAACACTTAAAAAGCAAAAAAACCAAACCAAACCGAAAACTGGTTTTTATTATCTCCTTTGAGAATTTTTAATTTGAGAAATTTCTCTCATCCTTGGAACCTCAAAATGGAATTAGCTTTTCCCTTAAAAAATGGAAAAACTCAATATATTATATTTCAGCCCTGTTTTGAAAGCACGGATATTTAGCCTGTGCTGATTTACTGTGATAACCCTTTCCTTGTGGGCATTTGCTCAGTAGTTGCTCTTGAGTACAAAAGTGCTTATTATATTCTATCACATTTCTAGTACTTGTATTAAAGTGCTTTTTGCTCAAATACAGCAGCATCTATTGTCCTTTAAATCAGAGACATTTGCATGGCATGACCCACTTAGGCCTGCAGATACTACATTAAAGTATTTTATTTTTTCAGTTCTCCAGGGTAAGCAGTTACAGAAGAACATGGCCACCTACACCCCGAACACTTGCCATGATACT
>WEZZ01010482.1:47841-58404 GCA_013400585.1 Chloropsis cyanopogon | reverse complement strand
TATTGCCGATGGACTGAAAGAGATAGGGAAGGCATTCTAGGACTTGGTATCATTAAGCTACTTACTGAAATATCCTGTATCAAGACTATATTTCTGAAGAAGGTTCAAGCCAATTTAGACCTTTTGCATTTTTAAAAAAAAAAATTTTGTATTAAAGAATGTTCCAATAGACTTCACAGAGAAACCCATAGGGAACAAAAAGTAAAATGCATTATATTTAAAATATAAGTTCACAGATGAAGAGTGAAAAGGCACTTCTTCTGACTTGTGGCATCAGGGGAGTCAGTGCAACAAAAATGGGGAAAGGCAGCTCAGAAGCAAGATAAAAACCTCTGTTACAAAGAACAGACTAAAATGTTTGCCAGCAAGCCAGGTAGGGGGACTGAATTTGTTTTGAAAAAATGATGACACTTTTAACAGAAGTGTGATCGAAGCACAGAACATGGAATTTCCTGAAGAGCATTGAAATTAGCAAAGTCTTGGATAAGCCTGTCCCAAACCTTGAATGTTTTGAGAGATGTCCACCCTCAGTTTCCAGTGGTCACTGTACTAAACAAAGGCTACAATAAATTAGAAAACTCTTAGACTAAACCACTTATCTGTATGGTATGATTGATAAAGCTACATCAAATTGCTTTATTTCACGCTCTTCTGAAATTGGTAGGCATTGGATGACTTCTTTACATTCAAATTGTGCTGATTAGCCAGTTTTACCTTAATAACTCTCTACGATAGTGACCACCTTATCTTGCCCTTTAATTTTAAAATTAATGAAGTAATCATTTATCCTGGTCTCTTTCTGTGTTCTGCCCAATTACTTTAGTGCTGAATGGTACTTTGCATTTTTGCTGGTCCATTAGTCCCATATCATGCTCTTTCTGGACTTCTTTGTTCAACTGAGGGATAATTAAATAGTGTCTTTTATAATCTTTATAACCTTGGCACATAAATTTCCATTGCAAACAGTTCAATCTAATAGATAAATGTGCCTTTAAAATTGGGACTTCTTTTTGTTTGCTTCTGATTAAGGTATCTCACGTCAAAACATGTCAAATAACAATCTACCTTAAATTATTTTTTTTATTCTACATGTAGATCCAACCCTTGATTTTTACCTTTCAGAAAACCATCCCTACACTGAAGATGCATGGAAAAGAGCTGTTACCTCTTGACTCCATATTGTGGTAGACTTTGAACTGCCTGCAGAGTACTAATAGGAATTTTGAAGCATTGGACTGACAGTGAATGAAGCAAATTTAACACTGGCTGGTTCACCACTAAAGGCTTGAAACTTATAAATGCAGAGCAGTCTGCTGTGGACTTTATGAAATAGGGCTGCAGTGAACTGTTTACAAAAGATTTGCACCATTAGGAGCCAGACTCTTTCTGCTTGCTTGGGCAGTCTCACAAGCTCTTTGTTTGCCCTTTATGGTCTGAATGAAAGGCAAATTTTAAAGCTTGATGGTATTTATTCAGAGAATGTTCTATACTTGGAAACGTGGCTGTTGTCTCTAAGAATGGTGAGGAGCTCTGTGAAGAAGAATGATTTGGTGCAGTAAGAAGAAAAAGATTTAAAAAACATTAATAACATTTTCCTATTTCTTGAAGATTTTCTCCATTTTGGTTTAATTGAATTCTTCCTAGATTCTAAGCATACAGAGCTGTTAGAGAAATTATGCTTATTGTGGAAATGTTGATGATCTGCACACACAGCAGGTTCAGAGACTAATAGGTTAAGGAGAACCCTCAACTGAATGCAGCCTATACATTCAGATGCTATTACAGTCACATTTTAATAAGTACAAGTGATGTGACTGACATTTTCTGAATTTCCATGTTTATGTGAACATATATAATTGTACTGGCAGCACCTAGAAACCTAAGGCTGGGCCTCTATTTAAATACTCTACTGCCGTCTTAGTAAAGATAAAGTTTTGTACTGAATTTTTTTTGTTTTTGTTTTTCACCAGAAAATAGTGTCTGCACTGAAAAAGTGCTTATACATTGAAATAAGTAGATATGGAGTGGTTTTGATTGGTTGGTGGTTTATATAATGTAAAGATTTAAGAGAAGAAATTCAGCATTCCATTGTGTTGAACATAATGATTCAACAAATCATTTTGCATATGAATACAGAAACGAATTAGCAAGTGCATATTTCCTGTGGAGTCATACAACTTAGATACCTTTGAGAAATTAATTAGTTTAAATTCTGGTCCTCTAAAGACAAAGAAAAAAATTTATTGACCTCAACAGAAGCAGGCATTCACTGCAACCTTTTCTCTTTGCAGCTGGTGATATGCTCTGAACTATGAATGAGACAGTAAAAGTTCTTCCTTACCATTGTTCTTGAGCATCTTTCTGCTTGACAAGGCTCAAAGTGCTTTTAACTGATAGAAGCAAAGCACAGATTAAACCACAGAGAAGTACTAGTCTAGTGACCTCTCACACAGCAGAGGTCATAGAATTTAATAAGTCCAAACTGGATAAAATCTCTATCTTTTGAATGGTTTATTGCATTACTTTGGCAATCTATCTCATCTTCATTTAAACACTGTGTACAATGGAGAATCCATAAATGCTTGACTATATCAATTCCTAGAAGTTCTTCCATCTCCTGCAGTGTTGCAGTTTGTCTTTAAGTATAATTTATGCCCTGCACAGGCAATCTGAAAATACACAGAGCAGCCTGACCTGTTCCTAAATCACTGTACATGACAGATAGCAATGATTATTTTGTTATGATTTCATCAGGCAATCTAAATACTTCTTTCTGTAGCTCATCATCAATATATCCCAGACTTTGTTCATTATACAAAATTATGTTCAAAGGAAATGCCTGACAAACCAGTTAATACCTCTCAATCATTCTGGATCTGGAATGTCGATTCACAACTGGCAGATGTCCCAAGTCCATTTTTTGCAATTTAGACCAATCTATTTTTTTCCTCTGTCATCCATGATTTTTAATTGGAAATGATCTATTGGAGAAAAAAAATAGCAGTAGGTGAATACATTTAACTTTAATTCAAAGGAAAAGAATGGAAGAAATAGGTATACAACTGCAATTTCTTATTCTCAACATTAATTATTAATTAATTATTAAAATAAATTTAAGAAGTATCTATATAATTATTGTCACATATTAAAAATTTAAGGTAAATAAAAAAGCTGTGCTTGCAATTTACTCTTTCATCTTATAATTCAAATTCCTAAAGTAGAACAATGGAATCCAAGAATTACCCAGGAGTTTGCTTTGGTTGGGAACATTTTGAGATCGCAGACTGCTCAGGATCTATCCAGCTGAGCTTTGAAAACCCAGATGGAAAATTTCTCACTACCTATTTGGATAACTTGCCTCCAGGTCAGGTGATTTTGTAAGAACTGAGTTCTTGAAGTTATAAACAATCCTTTTGACAGCCTACCTATTCTGCAGATACAGCTTTAGATTTCCTTTATTACAGTTTACTTACTTTTTAAAAAATAAATATTTCTGAAAGGTGAGATCTGCTTATTCTAGAAAATTGAAGAACAAGAGGAACTTAATACCGAACTACAGATATTACAGATACATTTTACAGATCATTTAATTTAAGTTGAAAACATTCTTTTCTTATGTATCCAGCAACTTGGTGTTCTTTCATTTATCTAATAAAAATTATTTAAAGATGCTGATTTTCTGCGCTTAAATTGAATTGGAGTTTCCATTAGAAGCCATTTGTCAGAGATTATGAATGAAAAATGAATCATCTGCTAAAGAAGAAATTATGTTTATTACTATTTAACACAGCAAAATAGAAATGAGTAATTGATACAACTGTATGTAAAATTGTAAAATTGATTAAATGTGTATATTGTATAAACTGTTTAGGAAAGTATAGTACTGTTTTTGTTTTATTGTGGTATATTGTAAGAAAGTATGTCTTAATAGATGTAAATTATCAATAACCAAATTTTGACAAATAGCTAAAGCAGTAGAAATGTAAAAGTAAGTATTCGAATGAGGTTTCTTGCTCATTGGTTTAGATCATGGTAAAGGTCATTGAATTAAATAACTTCAGTTAAGTTTGTCTACCTTTGAAAACAGACCAAATATTTAAGAATACATTACTTTGTAGAGTACCATGTCACTTGCTGAAGAAATCAGCCCTAGCCCGGGCACGTTCCACAGTGGAGCAGGGGTTCATGATGTACAGGGAGGGTTTCCCAAGTCAGGGAAAACCCAGAGGAGTGCTGAGACCTGCCAGGAGGCAGAAGCTTGCATGGGACAGGTTGATGAAGATGTGAGCAGAGCCAGGAATAACAATGACCACCCCCACTCCCACAAAAGAAGGCACCAGGGAGTGCAAGGGGCCAGGAATGCCATGACAAGAACAGGCAAATAGGTTGTGGATTCAGCCATTTGGCATGGCAGTTCCTGTGGGAGGGCACTACTCTGAAATTTGGGCACTTCACTGTGAGTGGAGAGACTTGAAGTCCTTATAATCCTGTAGCTGGAACCAATTCTGTGACCATCTGCACAGCTCAAGGGTGCTCATCCTTCCTGGCCCTCAAGGCAGAATGGTGGGCAGTCCTCTGGGAGCAAAGTCTGCAACTCCAGCTGGGAAGTCTGTGCTACCTATCCCAGCAGTGGCCAATGCCTCCACTTGGATGGGGCTGCTGCAGGGAGAGGCTGCAGTGCCTCAGACTGCAGGAAGTGCACAGACCTTTCTCCTGGCAGCAGACCCACCTGCAGAAGGTGTACCCTGGTGAAGGGCCTTCTGCAAAAAGTGGCTGACCTGCAGGAACTGGTAAAAAGTTACATCTGGGAGGCTATGAAGGAGTTGAATAGCTGGTTCCAAGCACAATCTGGAGTAGAACCACAGGCACACAGTCAAAACATCCCCCACTGGCACACATAGAAGGTAGGGGGACCAGTAATGCAGATGAATGGAGGCTTGCAATGGCAAGGACCTGCAGGAGGAAGAGGCTTCCCCAAAAGCCTGAGGTACTGTTGCAGAATAGCCTCATCACTTTGCAAAGTGAAGGGGGATCACCTGTGTCATCAGGAGAGATTGTGGGGCTGAGTAAGGCAGGCCCATCTGACAAAGAAATGAAGACCCAGGAAATTACAGGCCAGACAGTCTCACCTCTGTGCCCAGGTAGATTGTGGAACAAATCCTGCTGGAAATTAAGCAAAGGCACTTGAAAAATAAAGAGGTGACAGCTAAAATGGCTTCACTAAAAGCAGATTGTGCCTGACAGATTTGGTGGCCCTTACAGTGTCAGTGGATGAGGGAAGAGGAACAGATGTCATCTACCTGGACTTGTGCAGAACATTTTCCACTGTTCCATATACCATCCTAGTCTCTAAATCAGAGAGATAGTTGGGATTGTTCAGTCTGGAGAAGGCTCTAGGATCCTTCCAGTACCTAAAGGGAACCTAAAAGAGAGTGGCAGAGGGCTTTTTTTTATAAGGCCATGAGGTGATAGGACAGCGGGGAATGGCTTTAAACTGAAGTTCGGTCAGTTTAGATTAGATATTAGGAAAATATTCTTTCTTGTGAGGGTGGTAAGGCACTGGAACAGGTAGATGTGGATGGCCCATTCCTGGGCATGTTCAAGGCCAGGTTGGATGGGGCTCTGAGCTACCTGATCTAGTGGAAAGCTCTCTGCCCACATCAGGGGAGTTGGAACTAGATGATCTTTAAGGTTCATTCCAACCAAATTCATTCTATGATTCTATGGTTCTGACCAGATGAATAATTATCCAAAATGATTGAGAAAATATCCTAGGAGGACCCTAAAATACACAGAGGTAAAACAATTCATATGACATTACAGTCCTATGTGAAGTATAATTTTTGGAAGTTACTTCATAGTTATTATCAACCTTCGTTTCTTTTTTGTTTCTCTTAGTCTGATGTAAATGCAATAATTTCCATTACTACATTTGTGTTAGCAATTGAGTTAAGAACCAGCCAAAATTCACATGCAAATTCAAAACTGTGGATCTGGATTAGTATCCTCACTCTGACAATAGATAGCGCCAGTACTTCAAAAAAAGTGAGTAACAAAATCAGCCCCACTCTCCAGCATGTATAACAGATGTGCTACAAATCTGCCAGAGTAAGGTTAAATTTGTAAGGTCTATCATCACTGCAAATTGCTCTCCTCATCCAGCCAAATGTCTAGTCTTTCCCTGAATATTTTCTATCAGCCCTGGCTAGATGCAGCTGAAACGACTGAGGAAATTGTGCAGTCCTCCTTGCCTTGTGCAGCAGGGGAAGCACACACAGCAACAGAGGTGGGCAAAGGGGCCTTGGGTCTATATCACCTATGCTTCCTGCAAAAATGTATCAAATTTGCACCAAGTTTAATGTCACAGAAACAAATACTTGTAATCAGTTTGAGATTCACTGCATTTCAATGTCATGCAGGTATCCTTTGACAATGTGGTGTTCTTTTTCTTTCAAATAATGAAAGCTTAGTCCTGGCTACAATTTTTTACTATAGCCATTACTGTCATATTTCTTGTTGTTGACCATCTGTATAAAAACAGCAGTCCAAACTCACGATTTCCCTGTTTTGGCATCTCTCCATTCCTCAAATCACATTTAGTAAGTCAGACCAGGGTCTTTTATTGCCCTTGGAAACCCAATCCAGCACCCAGAGACTGGTTCCTTTGCTGCTCTAAGAAATTGGCAACCACTACATGAACAAATACAGGTGTTAGGTAATCTCCATAAAGATTAGAGTACATTGCATTTATCTCTTCTGCTGCTTTTATAGTTTCTGATTTTTCTATATACAAAACTATCCCTTTGCCTTGCCAGGACTTAAGAAGTCCTGCTGCCTTTTTATTCTCCTTTTTTTTTTTTTTTTTTTTTTTTTTTTTTTTTTTTTTTTTTTTTTTTTTGGTCTCTGAAAGTCTTGATAATCTCTAAAAAGCTTGATACTGTGGTATACACAGCTCGTTTCCACAGCAGAAATCTAAGGCGAAAATGGAATTTACAGTCATTAATGTAGGGACACTTCTTAATCAAAGAGAAGAGGAAATACTTTCAAGGACAATCCTTTGTTTAAGGCCAATGATCAAATTTAGTGTGGATACTGCTGTTATGAAAGTAATGAATGAATCTAAGAGTCATTGCACTGTTCACTAACAGGGTTCTGAAAATAAAATAAAGCCTCTACAATGATCTGTCATCCTGCTCATGGCCTCATGGCTGCTTTATGTTTAATATTGATTTTTTTCTTTTTCCCTTCACAAAGCAAGCAGTTGATAGTTTATGCTTTCTGCCAGTAAGAATAAACTGCCAGCCACTTTGTTCGTAACAGCAGAAATCAACATTAAGTGGAAAGTGTCTGTGTACAAGATAACTGATCCCTTTCAAGGTTTCTTTACCTTATTTCCAGGTTGGTGCTGAGGGATAAGAAATTGCTGCTTTTGAACAATTGTCAGTAATTGACATTCTGGCTGGTAGTCTAGGGATCAAGCATAGAGAAAGGCTTAAATAAGCAGAGTCTGAACTGACCTGCCATTAGAAGAAATTTTTGCAACAAAAACTGAAACACACCCTTTCAGGGTGTGGGGAAACACACATTGCAACAATTTCTTCTATTCTTTGAGAAAGAAAGGCATGCATATCAGAGCTGTCAGTTCTAAAACCTTATTATACCTCAGTTTAAAAAAAAAGTTCACTAATGCATGAATTTCTTGCTGCTCATAAAGAAACCTCCAACAATAAACCAAACCAAACCTGCACAATGAAGATTTATTAGCCTGTCTCCACATCATGTTCAATATCTCAGGTTAGTACCTTCCCAATAGAAGAAAAAATTCTTCACACAAATTACTGAAAATAACCGTAGAAATTACAAGGGATTAGCTTTTGCAATATGCTTGACCAGATGATTTTATATGAGATTTTCCCTTTTGTTTTAAACAATTAATTCAAACCTTTTTTTCAGACATTTTCACCATCACAAACTAACTGTATGCATCTCCATTTAATCACTCTATTGTCATTTTAATGACAAGATTTAACTTACAGCTCACTAACCTCCAGACTCCACCTCTGTTAATGCTTTCATTTATGCTACAATGCCAGGAAGATTCAACACTGAACCATTTCAACTAAACATTTCCTAGACCCACAGAGAAAAGAGATTGGTATCCCAAGACTTACTAACAAAATATACAAGCAGTACTGAAGAAAAAGTTTAGATTATTTCAAGTCTATGTAATTGGTTTATGTTTAAAACAAGAACAGGAAAAAAGTTCTGACCAACGTGTCAAACTGATACATTTTCTGATATTGCCGCCATGGGCCAGGGATATTTCAAGTCTGCTCTTGCTTAAAAAGACCCAAGTGGAAAGCAAATAGCGAGTACTGCAGAGCACAATCACACCAAAATGCCTATTGCTTCAAAGGCTTTGAGTCATATGAATAATGGAAGGTTCTGCAAGCAATTCAAGCAATTATCAATATTGTACTTTTGCACATTTTCAGTGGATTTTATCAGTATGTTTTTGTTATTTTTCTATTAATCTTTTCATGATGAAAAATGTTATTACATTGTTTTTCTAAGTGCCTATGTCCTCATTACCAAAGTTTAAGTGACAGCTACGCATGTGCTCTAGAAACCCATACCAAAAGCAAAACTAAAACCATCCCAAGACTGAAAGAAAACACCTTGTGAATATAATTTGAATGCAATCGTTTTAGAATAACAATTATGCTGTCATCTTTTTAGATTAATGAAATCTTTCAGAAGACATTAGGAGTGAACAATTAAACCACTAATTTATTATTCAGTCTTTAAAACCATTTCTGCCTAGTATCAAATCTTTAGGAACTGGATATTTCATGTCTTCCAAAGTAAATAAGCTCCCTGTAACACTGCAAACCAAATGAAAGTCTCTGGTGGTGGGAGTGGGACTGCCAGAGAGGTTCCTGAACAGTCTGACAAGAAAGGTTCTTTAACAATTTCTTTCACGTTTTCACTCTCCTGTTTCCAATACTAATTAATTCTATTTAGTTCAGAAACAATTCCATACATTTCAATATTCTTCCTGCACCTCCCCATATTTCCAGCTCTACTACAGCTTTTCTGAGATAAAGGATTGTCATTGCATGCAGTGGTCTGGGTGTGGGCCTAGCATGGTTTGTAAAATAGTATAATGATCTTTTCTGTTATGCTCAAATTTGCAAATATTCAGAATATTTGTGCCATTTTTGACAATTACAGAACACTGAACTAATGTTTACCAGGAGTTATCTATTATTTCTGACTAAAAAAACCCCACCTAACTCGGAAACAGAGTAGATCTGGTCTTAAATATGAAATATTTCAAGTATTTTCTGTCCCCGGCCTACTTGGTCTGTGATATGTTGCCTTTAGTGCACCTTGGGAAAAGAATAGGAAGTGTTTCATTAAAATTTGTAGAGCTTGACTGTATAGTCTTTGTGATAATGGCTCCTACTGGATGATATGAGTAGTGAGATTATTATTTAAGTGAACAAGGATATCAGAGAGAGATCTCTACTGCAAACAGAAAAAATGCCACACACATTTATGACATTCTAAATAACTGCTTGGACAGGAACATTCATATGCAAATAAATACTCTAAATAAATACGGAAAAATAGAGTAAATGAAAGAATCCTAGGTGTCTACAGCTAGCCAAGAGAATGATTTAAAAAGTATAAAATCATTACGCAAGCACATACAATGAACAATAGAGGCTTAAAGACCTCAAGATTCATTAATCAAAATGGACAATTGTTGATCCTTTGAGCATGAAATTGATTTTGTTTCAGCAGAACAACTTCAGATATAAAGGACACAGGAAATAAACAATCCTGTGTTTTAAGGGTACCATCCAATGTTAACTCCTTTTCAAACCTCTCACCTTTTTGATTGAATAACACCAAACCAAATCAAACAGGCTTCCTGGCTCAGAGAATACCGGGCACATAATGCTTCAGCTTCTGATGTTTTATTAATGTAATTAACCCACATGTGGATTCAGCCATCTGACCTATACATGTGAATTAAATAAATTTTTTGTCTCTACCAGTATCTAATAATCATATGAACAATAATAAACAATAATACCCGGGTTTCTGAGCTTTAGCAGTTGCAGAAGCCTGCCCTATTTTGTTGGCATCCTAGGTCTGTTAATTGTTGTTTTCTGACAATACAATAGCAATGGTTAGAGGAGGAGAACTTTATTTGCCTAGGAAACAAAGGAGATTTCAAAGCAGACTTGTACCTTGTGCTGCTTTCAACAGGCCCACAGCTACTTTTTTGCTGTCAGTAGTGTATGTGTCCTTCACAAAACAATGTATTTCTCACAGAGTAATCAAAAACCTTGGCCTGAAATGAAGTAGATGGAAAAGGAGATGAAATGTTGTCTTTTTTTTATTGACACAAGTGATCATTACTGAGCATACCGTCTAGCACAAGAAAGGTGGACCACTGAAGGAAGTAATAAATATATTTCTTATTTCTCTGTTTCATGCACTTACCATAACCACTAACAGAAAACACAGGATTATTTCAGCTCTGTAGAT
>WEZZ01010482.1:32580-47377 GCA_013400585.1 Chloropsis cyanopogon | reverse complement strand
GAGTTATTCTTCCATATGCTAGTTTCTAGCAAAGAAACTGAGGAAAAAATACTGTATATTAAAATTTTATTACTTAATAATAGCAAAATAATTATTATAATCAAGCATATATTTAAATTCTATTATTGTTAATATAGAATATATTGCTTTTATTATTATTATCAATATATAAACTGAACAACCTTTTTTTTAAAAGGTGTATTCACATATTCTTTCCAATCCAACTAATGATAGAGCTCCAGAACTAGTAAACAAAGCACCAAAGTTTCTGAAATTTTTTATTTTTGAGGAATGCTCCAATGCTCCATGTTTTGAGGCAGTATTTACTTTAAGAGTGTTTTCAATGACTTAAGTCAGGCATAGTGACACAATGACTTTCCAGGCATAGTGNACGCAAGCACATACAATGAACAATAGAGGCTTAAAGACCTCAAGATTCATTAATCAAAATGGACAATTGTTGATCCTTTGAGCATGAAATTGATTTTGTTTCAGCAGAACAACTTCAGATATAAAGGACACAGGAAATAAACAATCCTGTGTTTTAAGGGTACCATCCAATGTTAACTCCTTTTCAAACCTCTCACCTTTTTGATTGAATAACACCAAACCAAATCAAACAGGCTTCCTGGCTCAGAGAATACCGGGCACATAATGCTTCAGCTTCTGATGTTTTATTAATGTAATTAACCCACATGTGGATTCAGCCATCTGACCTATACATGTGAATTAAATAAATTTTTTGTCTCTACCAGTATCTAATAATCATATGAACAATAATAAACAATAATACCCGGGTTTCTGAGCTTTAGCAGTTGCAGAAGCCTGCCCTATTTTGTTGGCATCCTAGGTCTGTTAATTGTTGTTTTCTGACAATACAATAGCAATGGTTAGAGGAGGAGAACTTTATTTGCCTAGGAAACAAAGGAGATTTCAAAGCAGACTTGTACCTTGTGCTGCTTTCAACAGGCCCACAGCTACTTTTTTGCTGTCAGTAGTGTATGTGTCCTTCACAAAACAATGTATTTCTCACAGAGTAATCAAAAACCTTGGCCTGAAATGAAGTAGATGGAAAAGGAGATGAAATGTTGTCTTTTTTTTATTGACACAAGTGATCATTACTGAGCATACCGTCTAGCACAAGAAAGGTGGACCACTGAAGGAAGTAATAAATATATTTCTTATTTCTCTGTTTCATGCACTTACCATAACCACTAACAGAAAACACAGGATTATTTCAGCTCTGTAGATTAGATAAATCAGAAGGTTGTCCTTCAAAAATTGTGTTAATTAGGACATGAGTCAATTAGGGAAAAAACATAATTGCTGATAAAACACTGCAATTTTTGTTAAAATAATAAATGTTAAAAGTGGAAGAAGGCCATCATTTATCTTTTTTAAGGTGCCAGTGTTATATAGCCTATGTTAATGTGACCTAAAGCTAAATACCTCTTTTTCATTTTTCTGAACTTGAAAGCTTTTCAGACAACATTTGACATTTTGCTTCTGAAGATGCAATGGGAATGTATTTAATGTATCACAGGGCAGATTTCATGCTCTTAAATTNCAGGCATAGTGACACAATGACTTTCCAGGCATAGTGAGGACTTTTCACATTTTTAAAAACTTAAAGTTTGAACTTAGAAAGAAAGTACAAGCCAAAAGGATATAGTTATGAAACATTTCTAAATAGCTTGTAATGGGGATCAATCTGTGGATGGTATAATACAAAATTGTTCAAGTATATTGAATAGGAAACTGGACTCTAGTTTCTCTTAACTTCATGTTGGTTTTCTTTTCTATAATTTTCTTTCACTTGTTTTCCCATTTTTCTCATATACTTCTGCTTGCATTCAGCAACTTTCAAAACAATGCAGGTTCTTTTTCCCCTAGAAGTCTGATAGGATGTATCATATGTTAGCACAAATTCCCAGAAAGCCCCTAACAGCAGTGTTTTTAATGTGTTATGGATGACCAAAGCAGCAGGGATCAAATATTTTTCACTGACCATTTCAGTTTTGGTAATGGTGTTGCTGACCAGCAGATGACCTCTCTTGTTCTTTCTCTTAGTGGCCAGTATGTTTCTCTTTCTCTTGTACCTACAGAAAAATAAATCTGGGGGTTTTGTGACAACTCTTCTTTGGAATATAAACAGAACTACAAAATGATAATTTAGCTTTTTCACACTTTTATTTTTTGATAACACAAAGACAGATCTTATTTCCTGTTTCCCTACATTTAATATTCTTGAAAATTCAGTATTCTTGAAAATTCAGTATTCTTGAAATTCATAAATACAGAAATGAAACATGCCTTCATTTCAAATGAAACATTTAATCTAAAAAATAGAATTACCTAAAGTCTTATGAATTTACACTTTAGTGTAATCCTTCAGTTTTTAAATAGTTGAGTTCATTATTCTTTCTTTAAAAAACTGTATAAATAGCTCAATATTTTTCATTGCATATAATTTGCATTGATGTAAACAAAGCAAAATGTATTTTAAAAAATAAAAAAATAATCGTATTGTAACTCAGGCGAGGTTAATTGAGTTTCAGCAGGGCTAGTATTGTGCAATGTCTAGTGCATGCCGTTATGTGACTGTAGCTTTCTGATCAATACCAAAATGGCACACAAAACACAGCTCACAGAAAAATTTTCATGAAGCATAGAGGTTCAATACCTCCTCACCAATTCCGTTGATTTTATAATATTATCCAATGAGAATATGGATTTGAAATGGATTTGAAAAGGATTCTCAAAACCTGACTGAAAGCTCACATAGTCTTGCACGACTCTATGCAAACACTGAGATAAGGTATGCTGACTTAGGAAGGCCATGGAATATAGATGACATTGTTGAGAGAGAGTTTGAACTAGAAACAAGTTTCAACAAGTTTCAAACTATGGCCTTGCAAAAAGACCATATATTTTAGAGAATTAGAACTGTGAAAGATTCATTGTAGCAAGACCACGTGCGGTAAAAATATAGGTGATTGGTGTTAGAAGTATTAGCTGCATTGTGTGGCAACAGCTAATAGCCTGAAAAACATTTATGAGGTATTGTAACTGGGAAATAGGTTGGCTTGTGATAGGATGGCATTGAGTTTTACATCACTTACATCACCCTTCATCGAGGATGATAATGGAATAAAATCTTCTAAAGCACCTCTCATTTTCCCCGTCTCTGAAAAGCTGGTATTATCAACAAATGGTGCTCCCAGTCTGAGGAAGTGAAAACTCAGCTATTTTTTCGAGCAGTTTCAATGCCTCAAAGTACTTTTTGTTAAGTGCTGTGAGGAAGTGGGAGCTAGTGAATTATAGTTCTCCTGCAAGGAAGGAGCAGTCGGGACTTTTGCCTGCACGGCTGGTTTGACTCGGACAGAGACTGATATTATCTCCTGCTGCACGAGGTCAGGTAGGCTCTGGGGGACATGATCAGACACAAGATGTCCAAGCAGCTCAGAGACGTTTATAAAAGCCTTAAGGCTCTGATCAGATCTAATTCTTGTAATGTTTCAAAACAGGAGCTAAAAGATTTGCAATCTTGGGTTCAAAAGCAGTTTCCAGCTCTTTGTTCACCTCTCCTCTGTGGGACTTGGTGGGACTCAAACTATCCAATGCTTTTGCCATAAATTGGGACCACGAGGCCGCGAAGTTACTGCCTGTGTCGTGCTTTGACTGACGCGTTTAAACAGCCTGCAGAGCTCTCTGCTCCCTCGGGTGTGTCTGTGAAACCCTCCACCTCCCTGCTAATTTTCTGTTTCACAGAGTTGTGTGTGCCTTTTTCACCTCTCACTTCTAATTATTTTACAGTATTAGGAATGATTATCTGGACAACTTGTGCAGTTTCTTGAGAAAATCAGACTCTATAACTTCATCTGAAAAGGTAGGCTGGCTGTCGCTAATTGTGACTAAAGACAGTCTTTAGACTTCTTTATTCCACATGGAACAATCCAGTATGTATATATCTGTATTGAAATGTAGGTATACTGTTAACCTTAGCTATTAAATAAATCCTTCAGCTTTAGAACACTGTTACACAACTTCCTGTACTCTCCCGGACCCATTCCATTTGCCTGATTCATAAATAAAGGCTATGTTGTGCTCTCAGGCATGACACAATAGAATTGCTCTCCAATATATGCAATCAAATTTCTCCATATCTCTCTTGGTTAAAAGTCTCCCAAATACTTTAATATTTATTACAGGATTAAAATTTCTCTTTTAAAAGTTTATATTATGGGCAAATTCTTGACTCATAGAATTTCTGGGTGTATCCTTTTCTTTGTGTTACAAAATTTTTGGTGTTTTTGAAACAATAGAATGTTTGAATGTGTGTTCTTGGCAGACAAATTTGCAAGGACTATAATAATCTATAAATATTTGCAGAGCATAAACCTCAAGGATAGTAAAAGAATATTTGTCACGCTATAATTTTAAGAGCTTATAATTAGGAGAAAAGGAATAAAATGAAGAGATATGAAATGTTACATGAAGAAGGAAAATCATCTTGACCAGGTTAACTAGTCTATGGAATTGTTTCCTATGGAAATTAATATAATAGTCTTAGCTATGACTTTAAATTAGCATTGAGAAAACATACTCAAGTGAACAATAAGGAAAAATCGTACTCCGGCAGAGAGAAGGAGCAGATGACCTAATAGATCTTTTTCATTTTCTTTTTTAGTGATTTTCATTCTTCTTTTCCTTTTGCTGATAAAACAGTATAGAAAGGAATGACCTCGAGGAAGGACTTGTTCTATGTGACTTAATGAAATGCAATAATTGAAACAATCTGAGCTGCAATTAAAATGAGAGCTTGGTGTGGAAATCAGGAGCACAGTTTCCTCTATATCAGCCATGATGAATAATGGTCCTACCTGGATTGCTGGGAGACAGCCTAGCCCAGAAAGTAACATCAGCCTGCATGTGTCCTGTTTTCATCTGGATAAAAGCTACTTTTCTTCCTAGCAATTGGTTTAGTGCTGTGTTTTTGATTTAAGACCATGTTTTCGTTTTCAGTTTTTTATGCTTCTCTTCCAGCAAGAAGCTGGAGGTACAAGAATTTGAGAGGGGATACAGCCAGGACAGTTGATCCAAACTGGCCAAAAAGATATTTCAAACCATATGGCATCATGCCAAACAGTAAAACTTGGGCTGAATTAGCTGGAGGGTTGGTGGCCCACTGCTTGTGGACCAGCTGGGCATCAGCCAGCAGGTGGTGAACAATTGCATTGTGCATCACTTGTTTTGTATATTCTTTTACTATTATTATATTTTTTTTCCTTAATTTTCTGCCCTATTAAACTGCTTTTATATAAACCCTTGACTTTCACCTCTTTTTTCTGATTCTGTCCCCCATCCCACTGAGGGAGTGAGCAAATGTGCCAGTAGGGTTTAGCTGCCTGCCACATTAAACCACAGCAGCCCACTTAGTGAGTTGTGTATCACAAGGTAGGACATGACATCTTGGCTCAGGCATCCAGACTAACTGCTTACAGGCTGCTGGTGCAATACAAAGGGCTGATGATTATATAGAGAGCAACACACTTGTGACATTATTGCAGGTGAGACCCATTACTCACCCAAAGCACTACCAAAACTGTTGCTGGATCCATACCTCATATTATATTGATACAGCTTAAAAGAAATTTCTACAAGTTTTTCATGAAGACAATTCCACCACTGGAACCTGTGAGTTCAAAGGATACCAAACACAGTGACTTTCAGTGTGAAGATCGACTGTTTTGCATATGTATAGTGATTCTGTTGCTTGGAAATAGGAGAAGAATGTAATCAAGCTTGGATATCATTGTGGTTGTATTTTGCTCTTGGGAGTGTTTCATCTGCTTGGTCAGATTTTCATTTGATTGCATTTTTTAAGCTAAGCAAAGGTATTGTGCATGCCTCTGGAAATGTTTTATACACATATTTGGTATCAGAAGTGTGTATGCATCCCACTAAAGCAGAGTATATAACAGGGCTGTTAATATTGATACAGTGCTTGCTGTCACTGTAAAGTTCTCTGAAAATTCCAAGGAGGAAGCAGTTGAATGAAATATCAGGTTGAATTAGTTCACCAAAAAAGATCATCATCTGAGGCTTTGCTGTAAATTTTGACTTGTAGTTTTCAATTTAGGGAATTTACTGAACCTGTGTTTGCATTAGTACATAAAATGGGGTAACAACCAACCAGCAGACCTGATGAAATTTTCAGTTTCAAAAATGTCTTCTCTTTCCCTATTCTCTCTTACCCCTGCTGTTGGATGAATAGAGAACCTCTGGGTTTTGCTTGGGAGAGCCTGGCCTGGCACCCCTCTGAATCATGCTAAGGGGTGACCAAACATGAAAAGGTCTGTATGTGCCGGAGTTGAAGCCCATGGGCCTCTTTAGTTTAGTGCAGATGCTGCCACACATGTATTTGGGACAGATTCATATTCTTGTAGAGTAGAGCTTTAAAAACAGATCAGATAAATGGTGCTCCACAAGGGTCTATTTCTCTTAATCTATTGTTAAAAGACCTTAAAAAATAGCTCAAATATAAATGATACATTGTAGATATCTAAAAGTGGGATGATACAACTTCCATCTTCATTCAACTTAGGTGAAGCTGTTACAGAGGTAACATCTGTTATGTGAGACTGCAGCCTCCAGGCCCACCAACCCACCTGACACCTGACACACATAAAATACAAAATATTCTCAGAATCTGTATACTCTGGCATCTGGGCCAGCTGGGGGAAATGGAAATGGAAAGGGAGAGAGAGAGGGAGAGGGACAGGAAGAGGGAAAAGTAGAGGAAGAGGAGAAGGAAAATGGAGGGGAAGGGGAAAGAGAAGGGAAGGAACAATATGTTTATGAACATAAAAGTGTAAGGAAACAAATGCTTCTATTGTGCTTGCCAAAGTGCCTGCTTTTAGAATGAAAGCATTGATTGATGGTACCTGATTACTCTTGGGATTCTATTTAAAAAACAATTTTAGAAGGTTGCAAAGGGAGTTTTTACTTTTCAAAACACGCCAAACAGATTTCAGTAAAAACCCCTAATCTTTATTTTCTCAATGTTTCAATGCTATTCTTTTAAATAAATAATCCATTGCTTTAGAGTGTTATTTTTCATTTGTCTCTCCTCGCCTTTTTTTACCTCCCCCATTTGCTACTTCTCTGCTTTTAGTCATCCTAACTTCTCTTATGATGATGGTCATCAAATCCATGGTTTCTAATGACAAAATAAACTATAGAAAGTAATATGAAAATTAATTAAAAAGCCATGAGCAAGACCTGAAATATTGTTTCAGAATTTTAATGAAAATTTTCAGAATGAATAAATAAAAAAAAAAGCCATAATTTCCAAATTAACTCTTAGTCTACCTAAACAAATATAAAAATCAAACAAATCCTTTTTAAAAAAATTATTTTCTGTTTCTTCATGCCGCTGTCAGAGAAGAGGAAGGGCAACAAAACTAAGGATGAATAAAATAACAGTTGATCATCTACAATCCACTTGGATGTATGATCTTTGCAATCATCTGCTCATAGTCCATTGTGTAATATATTTATATTATTATATTTTATGTCTTGTATTTATATGATTCAACTGTGTATTTAGCTGTCCTCTAAATGAGAAAGGTAGTGGTGATGTTTTTTTTTTTATTTTGGTAACTATAGTTCTCAAACTTGGGTTCAATATAAGACTGTAAATTTTACAATTCTGATTATGTGAAAGTGTGAAATGTGAAAATGAGGTAAAGTATCTGGGGATAGAATTGTCTTAAATTTTATGTCATACTCACAATATAGCTATTGATTGAAACATAGCTGTAGCTGGTTTCACTTTGGACATAGCTTCAAACATAATATAATAATTAAAAAATATTTAGCAAATTCTGATAAGGCTTTAGTCAGTGTAATACAGTTACCCACAAGTGACATAGCACATGTGGATATCTTTTTTAAGCTAGTCAGAATTGTTTCTCAACAGTCTTCTTTATATGACCACATTCCTTCTTCTTTCTGTGCTAATTCTCTTACCATTATACTATTTCCTTCAAAATGTGCTCTTGAACTCTCCAAAAATTGAATTATCTAGGCCCTAACATTTTATCTGTAACACTTCTGCATGAATTTGTTGTTTCTGCCTGCAGATGGCCAGAATGGTGACCTGCAATTTACCTAACACATCCTAAATTTTATCTGTTACTTCTCCTAGTAACTACAGTTACTTCTCCCTTTCCCTTCTCTTGTTTTTTGTTTGGTGATGTCAGCTTGATATCAAAAGCTGATCTCTGTGACAGTGAAGTGTGGAACAAGCTAAAATCTACTTAGCTCTTACATGTTTAAAAGTGAGATTGGATGAAAGTGGATCTTTCAGGCTCAGAGGATTGGATATGTTCCAGGTTGCAAGTTTAGACATAATCTGAAATATAAGGCCTTCATCCAATGACTTTTATCATTTACTAGTCATTACAAGTTGCCTAGACACTTTAGGGGTTTTTGAATATTCCCTATATCCTTGTCATGGTATTCCAGAGTATTTAGTGGAGAGAAAGAATGAAAATGGTTCAGATAGTCTTGGTAAAAGGCTAGTGTTCAATTTAGGTTTCTAAGGCTTTGAGGAGTGCTGTTGGTCGTTGCCCTGAATACCTCCTCTGGTGAGGTGGGTCTCTGAGAAGACATTGCTGTAGCAACTACTCAGTTCCACTCACAAATACATTGTGAAATATATTTTCTTTTCTGTCTAGAAAATTAGCCTGGAGAATAAGAATTCCACCGCATATTTTAGCCCTAGAAACATTCCAAATAGGCTTCCAAAAATTCCAGAGAAATGACTGCTTCACATTTCACAATTTGTCACTGAATTAGGTATACAGGGTCTATATAAAAATAAAGATAATTACATACACAGAAATTCCAAACCTAATGTGTCCAGAATCCATGGGAAATAACATGCATCCGTAGGTCTAGTTTTTTCTATGGATTGCAGAGACTGGTGCTCATACTTCTGCCAAAACTTCATTAAGAACGTTAATGAGAGTAGCTCAGTTGATCAGAACATGGTGCTAATAGTGCCAAGGTTGTGGCAGTGTGAATGTCTATGTTTTATTATGGTATTAATGTATATTTGGTATGCCCCGGGTCCCCTCCCCCCTCCTATCCCCTCTGGTGTCCCTTCCCAGACCCTGGCCCCTCCCCTTTCCCTGCCCCCTCGGACCCCCATTGTATCATCCCTGTTACCTTACACCTGAGATAACCCCATTGGCCCTTGCCCTGTCCTGCCCCGGGGGGTGGGCCCCTCCCAGCCACGAGGGGCTCAGTTGGACCTGAACCACCGAGAGTAAAAGTCTCTTTTCCAACTCACTCTGTTTTCTGGTTTCTTATGTGGGAAAACCGCCGGTTCCAGCAACAAGCCAAGCCCCGCTGGGTACCCTCCAGAGCAAAGTAAGCTAAGGAGGACCAGGGGAAGGCTGGAAACCAGTGCTGCGGGGTCGGGGTCCCCCACCAAGCTAGCCGAGGGCAACAGGGGACCCCAACCCGCACCCCCACACAAGGTGTTGTGCCTTTTAGCCCTGTATGGGCCATTTACCTAAGACCTGGACTCAGTGATCCTCGTGCATCACTTCCAACTCAGAACATTCTGCGAAATCAAAAAAGCTGTGACCAATAATAGATGGGAGTCCATACCTCCAAATCCAATCCAGCAAAGCCATCAGGAAAGGAAGCTAGCAAGAACCACTGAGGAAGTAAAAAGCATGTACTTACTGAGGTGGCCCCAGCACAGCTATAACAGGAAACAGGGTTACTGTTCATGTTTAACATACCTGATTTACTGGAAACTTGGAAGACCTAGCCTTATCTATGCTTCCTGAAAGACTGAATTCTTTTTATATTATTTTGTCAGTAACTAAATTAAATTCAGTAATTATGTAACTTGCCTTACCTGAACTGTGCAAGCATTACCTCAGTAGTCCAGGTAAATGTTTGATTTAATACACATTTCATGTTAGAATGTTATTTCATTGGTAATGTATGTACCTATTTTTCAAACATAAAGGAAAATCTGTTTGGATAGTCTCTGCAAATAACTCGTGTTTAAGAAAGTGGAAGAAGGGAAGCTATTGGCCAGTGATTGTTTTCTTCGTGAGCTCTCTAAACAGATAATGTATTTCTTTCTCTCTTTAACACAAAATATAAATTATTATGTTTCATCACCTTTTAATGCTCCAAATTTCTGTACAAAAAGAAGTCTTTCTCCTTTTTTTCTTTTTTTTTTCATTTTTAGTGAAACATAGCCATTGGAAAAAAGTGCTGTACTTGACCTCTGCTATAGGATAACTTTCAGTGCCAAATGGCTCTCAGTGTTGTCATAGTGAGGAACGGTTACTGCAACTGGACTTGAAAAGTAGGTTTTGTTAGATTAAATAAATGGGCAGTGAGTTCCAGTGTATTAATCTCATTTATGTTTATTTACAAAATTATAATTCCTGGTAATATGCTTGTAGTTGAGATTCCTTGAAGAACAGCAGTAATATAACTGCTGTTTATGAGCTATATATCAGAGGGTGTTGCTCTAATATGCTCCTAGAGCAGACCATGTGTCCTAGTTTTCAGTAAATCTCAGGTTTTCCCTTGAGAATTATAGCTATTGTTTCACTTCTTTCTCTATGGAATCGTTTCCCAATCTTAAAGCCTTCCACAAGACCATGAATAATATAACCCTCACTGCCTTAGACCTTGTGCTGTCATTTACCTTCATTCTAAGTAATTTTAAAAAGGAAATATTAGAACCCCTCTAATATGATGTTGTCTGATGTTTTAGCATATATATTCTTAAGTGTGCTCATTACATAATAATCAATGATCAACCAAGGTACACAGCAGTAGGAGGCAAGTCCCATTATATTATGTAGCTCCTTAAATGTTCTTTCTGGAGAGTTTAAAGCCCGAAGCATTGACAGCATGGTAAGGTATGGGTAAGTAATGATACCACAGATATGATTTTCTAAACCAGTAATGAAAATCCATGGAGGAAAGATTGTAGAAGGAAAGAATTAGAAACCAATGTCAGAAAGGCAATCTCTGTGCATACAGCTATAATCCTGGTTGTAATTATAACATCTCTGAAGAGCATCCTTTTAGCAGGTTTAGTCTTCTCAAGGGTATATGAAACCTGATGACAGGGAGTACTTTAGAGATAGTGCAAAAGAGAAATAAAACACTATTCAGTAGCAAAAATAAGACATTTTGAAATGGAGAGAAGTGGCATTATGGAAGCCTGACTACAGAGAATGTTTTACTGACTTTCAAAGAGACCTGTACAGGCATGAAAGACATGACACAAAGAAATGAGTCTTAAAAAGGCATTTATCATTTTGGGGGGAAATGAGAAAGTGAAGTTTTTTATTTACTGATATCCTGAAGGAAAGACAAGAAGAACTGACTGGAATAACACTTCATAGGGATAAAATAAAAAATAAAGCATACTCCAGCAAATGTTTAAAAAAAGTACCCGAAACCAGACAAAATATTAGAAGGCAGAAGAACTATTTTGTTAAAGATAAGGATGCAGGTATCTTCATACACTTGGGGACTTTGTGAGATATTCACAAGTCTTTGGTTGAAAACTGGGCCAGAAGAGGAACCAGTACTTGTAGCAACTATGACTGAATGCTTTGAGGACCCAGTCCTCTGTCCCAGATTGCCTAAGTTAGAAAACTGTGTCCATTCAAGACAAGTGACAGAAGAATATGTAAGGGCATATTTATGATCTCACACTGACAAAACTGAGGACAATAGAAAGAGCTTTTAATGGCATAAACAATGTCATAGTACATTTTTGCCTTAGCGTAGATGAGGAGACTCACATAAGGAAACAGCCCAGAAGCATCTTTGCAGAAGGGAAACAAAATTAAAAAATCAGCATCAAGTGGCACCCGTCTGCATCTATTTTCTAAACAATGAAAAACATCAAATAAACCAGGAGAATTGATAGTAAAAAAAGACAAAGAGGAAGGAGTTTTCCTGTGCCCTAATTTGCAAGTTCAGTGGTAGTCTGTTGCCATTAGAAAAAAATGGGGAAAATAATTTTAAGAAAATGAGGGATCACTCAAAAAAAGTGGCCAAAGACGAGGCGACATATACACAAATAAGTAGGCATGATTCAGATAAGTGCCACACAAATTATAAAGAGAACAGTAAGCTCTGGAGTGGGAACTAAGCCTTGTGAGGCCACAGACTCAAGATAGCAGAAACACAAAGACCCCACAGACTGACAGACATTAAGTGAGACCTGACTAAGGTGAGAAAGGCTAAGTGATTATCTCATTCAGATTTTTATAATGGGTGTTTTTAAGAACTGAGGGGATAAAAGATTTTCCCCAACCTGATTACGTCTTACACTTTGTCCCCCAACAGTGCTCTCAGCAGGTCTCCCCTTCCCTGCACATTTCTCGTGGTCTAGGAATATTGGACACAAAATCATGTTGGGTAACTTTCCTCTGGTCAGAATCTTCACCTTCTTTTGAGGACTGATTTTTGTTTCCAGTACCACTTCTTTCCAGAACTATTCTTTTAGGCCTGAAGCCCTCAGTTTCCCTAGTCTAAATAGTCCATATAAAGGAGCCCAACTCATGATCACCCTCCAAATTGTTGATTTTATCTCATGTTCCTTTACTACTTGGAGGATTCAGAATGTGATTATTTTGTTTACTATAAGTTTTATCAAAATTTAAGTGCAGCTCATACTGGTTGCAGCTAGGAAGTATCAGGCTTCTCCTTGTGTTCAGTAGTTCATTTACCCACACACATACTCAACATTTTTTGCTATCTGTTAGAATTTGCAATTTAAGCTACTGTTTCACCTACAAAATACAATGAGATTTAAGGTGGCAAGCATCAGCTCTAAGCTAAGCTCATACAGGGAAAAATTTAACAACACATCCAAGATGGAACAGGCGCTGCTCAAAAGAAAGAAGACAGGAATAGTAATGAAATAAGGCCTCTGATGTCAGACAAATTATATTGATGCACAATACCGAGTTGGAAGCCAACACACACATTTCTTGTTGCATAACCACCACATTTATAAGGACAAAACTGAAACATGGTCCGCTGAAAAGGCTATTTCTCTTGTGCTGACTACATATTAACAATTTCTGCTGCAAGCAAGCTGGCAAATACTCACAAAAGTGACCTAGCAAACACTACAAAAAAGACAGTTGTTACCTGGAAGAACAGAAATATTTGGAGGAGTGAGACTGTCCTATATGCTATCCTTCTGTAAAGAAACATGTATTTTTATTTCCAGAATAGGGTGGGGGTTTTTTTGGTATTTTGGTAGTTCACAGGATATGTGAGGCAATAAGGACTTGAGGCTGCTAATGGTGACATTTTCTATTCTCCCCAGTTTGATGGTGAGATGTAGCTAGGATACATTGAAATTTTGTCAAGGATGTATAGATCATATGGATAGAGATTCTATTTTATTCTGCATTTTAATAAAACAAATTAAAAGTATAGAGGTAGGCTTTCCTATTTTTGAAATTTCTGGAGATCTGGTGTAACTCCTGCTGAATTCAGTATAGTCCTGGAAAAGGATAAAACTCCTGTATAATAATATGTGCATATGCACTTATATATACTCATAATTTCATCTCTTCAGAATATAATCCTACTTATGTTTTACCTTTTTATCCTGGCTTCAGCCATCCAAAGACCAAATATTTTATACTAAGAAAATTTGCCAATATAAACAGGAAAGATGTTTGTGTCAGCGATGGAGAGAAAGAGAAGAAGACAGAGAATTAGTTATCTTCAATAAAGTTTTTTTAAGCAATTTTACTGACAGCATGGTATATGGCTATTAGCAATCTTCATGTGAGCTTTTATCTTTGGTCCCATGCCTCAAGGAGTGATAGCAGTGTAACAGTTCTCATTAGTTTTGAAAATGGATTTTGCTTAATTCCCTCAGTAACCTCACTGACTGCCTGTCCCTGGCTTATTTCAGGTTTTATGCTTCTCTTTTCTGTTGTGCATGATGCTCTCTACACATTTCTTCTGTTTTCGAGGATTCCAATTACACTAATTCCTCTGTAGCTGTCTAATTTTGCACTAATGGGAAAGGTGCTGTCAGGGTACAATAGTGTAACAGACCTGAACCTTTTTTTAACTATGTACAGAATTTTTGAGAACTTTGAGAAGCAACACACAGAGGCAATAACTAGATTTCAGACACTTGTTGATGAAATTTCTTTGTTTTACACAGAAAATTACAGAACACCAATTAACCTGACATGAAGATAGACAAGTTCGGATTTATAGTAAGTTGGGACTCTCATTGAAAACTCTACTGGAGAGTTGGTGTCTGCTTGTAACACACTGCATTTTGATAATGAATGACATGATTATAGACATTATAGACGATTATAGATTTTAGTCTGTTTTCAAGAGTAGAGATGGTCAAACAGAAATAAGACAATATTAAAAATACAAATACAAGGACGCAATGATCTCTGGGGCTTGCTAGTAAAGATTGATGTAAAGAATGGGTACAGAACATCCTTCTCCAAGTCACCAGGTCCCCTACCTCTTCAGCAATGGGCCCACATTTTCCCTAGACTTCTTTTTATGCTGTATGAAATGGAATGCTTTCTTGTCTTTCACTGTACTGGACAGATTCAATTCCATTTGACTGTGACTTTGAAAAATTCATCCATTCAAGTTCAGGCAGCGCCTCTGTATCCTTTCCAGGATACTTGTTCCCAGTTTTACATTCTGTATACTTCCTTTTCATGCTTCA
>WEZZ01010482.1:0-15711 GCA_013400585.1 Chloropsis cyanopogon | reverse complement strand
AAAAAATCAAGAATGTAGAATTTCAATTCAGAGATTTTGTTACTCCATTTTTAATGTATAAATTTTGGAAACAGCACATCCTCCCCTGAACATTAATTTAACCAATATAGACTTGCAGGTCTTGAATTTCAGGAATTATGTATTGATTAGGTTAATAAAAAGTCAAAATGAGCAGCTAATTTTCTCAGGAAAAGAAAGGGACAAGGAAGCATTATACTTTTTTTAGCTGAATTAATCCCATAATTTGTAGCCTGAGATGAAGTTGATCGTTAGAAGACATCTTTTTCTTGCTATTCCTGTAATACCTGATTTCTTCAAATTAATTTGGTTATTTGGAACAACGTTGTACATAAAACTAATTGTAATTCCTCTCTGACTATTAAAATGTCAAACTGCATCTCTGTATTAGTAGGGAGTGTTTTTTACTGGTTAAACTCTGAGGTACAGTTGGTGAATAATATATACTTCAAAGATGCTCATGGACCAGGAAACCTTTCAGAAAGAATGTCTATTGCTCCAGGTATAATTGTCTTCTTTCAGGGTAACTTGTTTTTTAATTTGAAGTAAGTACTTCAAAGAGATTCAAAGTGGGCTATCAATCCTTTGAAGCTGTCAAGAGGTAATGATTTAGGATTTCCATATCAAAGAATTTTACATCTCAGATAAAATGAAACAATTCCATTGAAAATCAGAAGATCCAGGCCTGAAATGACAGGAAGACATCTTCTAAAAGATCAGCTAGCAGAAGCGACATGCTTTTATTGTTCCTTGGTGAGTATTTTGTCCTATATACGCCTGGATAATCTGAATCTATGGGTTTGCTACTAAGTAAACTTAACTGCTCTCTAGCGGTAAGGCTAAATCAAATTATCTCTACTGGGTCCTTAACACAAACTGTTACCTTTGAATATTATGTCTTGAGAAAAACAAGAAAGTTCAGATCGAGTAATCTATCGATTTGAGTGGATATATAGACATGTACTACTTAAACAAAGACTAACCTTTAAATAATGAATAAATGACTGAGATTATGACAATTATATTGACCAGGGTTAATTCCAGGCAGAAACAAATAGTGCTAATAACAGTGAAGTTGCTCTGGTCAGACTGCCTACTTCACCTGCTAAAAGCTCTGAGGCATCCCGTTAAGTAACACTGCTGCAACTAAATGAGGAATTGTGAACTATTGGCTAATATTTCTGAGAGTTATCTTTCCCAGCAGCAACCCTGCTTGTTACTTTCAATGTTTCCCAGCTCCCGGATGTCAAGGAGAAGACAAAGACTTCCATGATCTTCCAAGCAACTTCCCACCTTTTTTTACCTTGCAGCGGAAATGACACATCCAAAGTCTAGAATAAGTTCCGAGCTTCTAAGGTTCCCCTTAATGCTGAGGAAACTTAAACTGTTTTTAGATCCTGAAGCAGAGTGAATTTCATAAACACAGAAGATATTGATATTATGATATTGAAATTATGATTCCGTTTGTAAAATTGTGAAAACATAGAAATACTTCAACCTTTTTTTAAAATCTATAATTTAACTGGGTCACTATGTCCTAGTAGTAAAACATGCAAATGAGTCATTATGTTCTTCAACACACTAAGCAATTTTTCTTAACAGAAAATTAACTTCCGTAGATATGTTGGTTAGATAATGGACAAAAAGTATACGATCCATATACATACATATTTCAGAAAACTTTTCTGGCAAAGCAATCTTACTAATAGGATGGACTGTGAACAGGATTTGGAGAGACCAATTACCCCAGGGGATTGTACTTTGATGTAGAAAACAGGATCAGTCACTTCAACCTGTAGTACACTAAAAGAAAATTTACTTAAGACTTCACTTCACAAACTCAGGCTTATACATAGAGAAGAATCCTGGAGAAATTGTGGTGACAAGGAGATTTTATGGATTTTATGAACATAACTAAGTGCAGAGACTAGACACTATCTAAGTGTCTGAAAAAAGCAGTAGAGATTGTTGCATAAGATTCCCCTGCTTCTTTCTAGCAAAGCAATCACACTTGACTCCAGATTTATATTTCATTTGTTAGTAACCAGTAAAGTACTGGACAGTTTCTCATTAAGAATGAAGAAAAATAGTCTCACAGAGAAATAGCTCCAGAGAATAAGGGACATGGTGAAAATTAGAACTCATCAATTACATATTCAGAAATGTACAAAAAATAAGAATCTCGTTTTTTGCAGTGTAACTTAAATTTAATATACAAGAAGATGTGTACTCAAATCACTCAAGCAGCCAGCAGCCTATATGATGTAAGAGGCTAATCCAATTACCAAATCTTGAGAGCATACTGCATTAATAAATATTTTTCAACCAAAAGAAAGCAAAATATAAAGCTTCAGTGATTACCTTGTTGTCGGTATTCATGCAGCATGTATCTATAACTCCATTTGACGCCTTAGATGGTTATTAAAATATTCTTTATCATAGGGAAAAAATAATTAATTGTTAAATACAATGTTGTCATTTCTCTGGCTTAATATATTTTCTGAGATGAAAATTTGCCTGATTAAACATTTTCATTGGTTGAAAACTCAAATCACTGAAAAAGGAAAAAAGATTGTTAAGCCTGTAAGAGTACACAGCTTAAAAGAGAAGAATAAGAGGAACAAAGCACACAGGGAATTATCATAGCATGGCTTGGGTTGGAAGTGACCTTAGAGATCATTTAGTTCCAGCCTCCCTACTATGGGAAGAGACACCTTTCACTAGATCAGACAGCTCAGAGCTCCACCCTACCTGGTCTTGAACACCATTGATACTGACATATTTAGATTCCATCTTTCGCTTGCATTCCAACTTCTTGATTTAGAATTTATTAAGAAGCTGACATTCTGGGAAGACTGGACATGGTAAAATAAAAATAGTTTTCTAAGTTCTGTAATTTTTTATTTTGTGTCAAATCTTCCATTTTACATTAGTGCCATGTGAAGAAATATGTTTTAATTTCAGTGGTGTTACTTTTAGTTTTTGAGGGTGCATAATTTTATTCAAGATTTTAATGAGTTGCTATGGTATATAAATGGCAGTAGATTTGAACAATAGCCTTTTTTGGTTTTTGTTTTTGTTTTTGTGTATAATGCACTACCCTTATACCAAACATTCAGCTGTAACACATAGCTAAACAGAAAGCACTGCAAGGCTCATTTTGCTTTGTTTAAATTCTCTGGAGTCCTGAATCTACTTATTTTAAATCCTAGGCTGTATTTTTCACATGATTCTCTTGTTTAAATGGAAAGGAAAAAAATTAACATCCCAGACCACAAGCTATTTTCATTTCTTACAAAAGATGAACACCTAATACTTTTTAACATGGCAAAATTAATTACACAGAAACAAAAAAAAAAAAAAAAAAAGGACTCAAAATCAGTTTAAGTGATTGAGGCTGATTAAGTAAAGTTCTGTTAAATCTGCTCAGAGCTATGGCAAGAGGGGAGAGAGGTGGAAATAGAAGCCCCAGCATTCTGGAAACACTGACTATTGGCTACTGCCAGCTGAAGTATGATGCAAAAAAGTATTTCTGTTGAGAGTAAACTCTAAGCTGCTTTGTGATTTTACTCCACAGGGGTTTGCCTTCCCTGAGTGTTGCACCCCTTCAAGAGCAGTGTTTCATTTTTAGGTTTAATGATGGCAGTTTTTACTGAGCAAGGGCTCTTTTCCCCGAGAACAGGAGGAACCAAAGGGGAAGCCATTACAAGGGGAAGCCATTAAATTTGGAGATAACCCAAATGATGGTGGTTCCAGCTCCATGCCTAATCTGGTAGCTAGATGGACACTATGTGGTGCAACATTCATCTGAGCATGTCAAAGAAGAAATCACTTTAGAGAACAGCTGACAAAGGGAGGGCAGGGCAAGCAAAAAGTAATATTTCTTTTCCCAATGGAAAGAAGTGCAGGAAAAACTGGAAGAAATTTTTTTCCCTGGGTAACTGTGTATTACCTCTTATTGACAGCACAGCACATTGCTAAGGTTACAGTTTAAACTGTGGAGTTTGTCCCTGTTTCCTAGAATTTTTAATGGACATGGGCAGTCTTGGTTTGTCTTGTTTAGGAGCAGTGGTTTTCCACTTCATCCCACGGTTTTATACTGCCTGTGTCATCATTTCAGGCACAAGAAATAATTAGTCCTGGAAAAAGTTTTTTTTTTTCCCTTATTTTTTTTTTCTTCACAGGAGCTGAGCTAATTCTTTTTAAAATAAAAATGTCTTCATTTAGTTTCCCACACTGAGAGTGTCACAAATTATGTCGATTCACCAAATTGGTGGCTGCCAGCAAATGGCTGAGAATTGCCAGATTCAGTTAAACACATTGGCTCAGCTAACATCCTCCCATGGAAAAAAGTCATGGGATGGCCAAAAATCAGGCAGAATGATCTGCAGGCTTGAGCCGCAGTTTCCACTGCATAACGTGCTGAGGAATGTTGGGGGGTTGGGTCCGGACACCCACAGAGTCAGCAGGGATCACAGTCCTGTGAACCCACAGGGACTTCTGTGGGATGTTGTTCCCGTGGATTCTTTGACCTTGAGGTATGCTTGAAAAACCATCTCACACGCACGTAGGCCCTGACCATGCCCACATGTTGTCCCTGGCTGTCCATCCCCTAAGGTTTCGAATGTGCCTTGGGGGAATTTACAGGTGCAGAGTGGGAATTTTGCAAAGCACTTCTGCCAATGTCAACAGTAACTATGTAAAGAAAATGCCTGTGGCTTTTAGCGTGGAGGAATATTTCTTCATTCTAGCAATGCCCTCTCCCTGAATAATTGCACTCCCTCAAAACACAAAGACATCTGTTTGCAGGCAACTTGCATTCAGTGCCTTTCATGGCACTAAAGGGATAGATAAGAAAATGTTACTTCATCCCTCCCTCGTCCTATCAATATATGGACCAAAAGATTGGATTTTTTCCTCCTTTCAACCCCTCTAAGGGAGGAGTTGGAGAAGATTGCACAGTTATTTATCATGTGCAATCTACGGTCCTCTATGGTTAGAAATTCTTCTCACAGCATAAGTTTTCCAGAGGCTGTGTGGAAATGAAAGGATGCAGCTTTCTTTTAATTATTCTGGATTGTTCCTCCCAGTTAAATGCAGAATTTTATTTTTATGTTGTCAAGTACATCAGTACACAGTTCAAGGTTTGGGGGAGGGAGGATGGCGAGAAAAGTAATGAAAGAAGTTTGTTCCCTTCTTCTGAAGAAAAAAATAGGCATTTACAAATGAAAGTTTATTAGAGCTAATGCACAGAAATAATTTTACGTTGGCTAAGAAAGTAAAGCTTCTCAACTGTGATATATTGGACATGTATATTCTGAAAGAAAAACAGACCTACAATATCACCAGATCATTGCTAACACTTTAAAACATTATTTCTGTTTGCAGTATGTGACTGTGATTGATCATCCCCTTGCAGATGTGCTGCTACATCCCTCTTTTTCTGATTCTTCTGTCTACAGCAGGCAAATTCAGACAGCCAAAATAAACAAGGGTGTTTCTTTAAGCTAGCTACCCAAAAAAAGAAAGAAGTTGCCAGGGAGAGAGATTCTTAACCCATTTCCCAGCCAGAAAAAAAACATTACCAGCAAAAATGATTTCCAGTCCAGCAAAGTACAAAGTTCCTCATTTAAGAAGCCAAGGACAACCAAAATCTCTTTCTCTCCCTCCCACTTCACTCTCTCTCTCTTTTTTTATTTCCTTGTCCTTTTATTTTGCAAAATAGTGGAAGTTCTGCTTTTTTATTTTTCTTTCTTTTTAGTATGTCTAATTCATTAATGTTGAGAATTGTCAAGTATGTTTCTGCTGTAATACAAAGCTTACCAAAATTAATATTTTTTTCAGATTAATTTTTATCTTCTTTGTATATTTTTTAATCTGTAACTATGAGACTAAACCAATTCCTATAAAAGCTCATGGGAACAGGATCTAGCCCTTAAAGGACAGTTCAGGAAGCAATATTGATTTCTGTTGAATCACCCCATTTTATAGAACAGTAATAGACAAAATCCAGCCTAGTGTCTGAACATTTTCTAAAAATTAAGCTAATTGAAAAAGCCAAATAAAGTTAGCAATCAACAATTATCCAGTTAAAGCAGGCAAGATCAAATAAATAAATAAGATTAAAGTACTGGTGTCTATTATTAGCAGACTAGCAGAATGGAATTGAAAAATTCATCAGCCTCAGACAGTAGGTTGGTAAGGTCTTCCTGCAGCTAGGATGGAATTCAGCTGTTGCTTTCCATCAACACAGTCATAGAAACAGAAGTTCCTTCTCATCCAAGTGTATCTGAATTTTTGCAGCTTAAAGAGGTACACATTTCCACACTAATTGGACAGAAATCATTCTTGTCTTTGCCTCTGAATGACAGCACGGGTGGCACTCGGAAGACTTTGGCCCCGGTGTAGTTTACAAGCAATTACAAGCTGTGCTATTGTGAAGCCACAGCCACTGCAAAGCATTTGCAGTTAACAACTAAGGAAGTACAATTCTCTAAAATGTACATAGTTTTATATTCTACTTCCTGTAGCACAGATGATGCAGAATTCATAACAGATGTTGAATATGCTATCAAAATTACATGAAAGGGAAGAGACATTTATCTCAGTAGTGTCTGAAAAAATGTCACTGCTTTCCCATTGTTTTTTTACAATCTACTATTCTGTGTAGGTTTTTTACATGAAAAGGTGCCATACTGTAACAATGACAGTGAGAAACATAGTGGGGACTACAGTGATGTCAATATGAAACATTCATGAGGCAATGCTTGGAATGAAAACACATTTACACAAGTTTAAACCTGTCAGTCTGTGTCAAAGTCTTACACAGTTGATAAAAATCTTCTGCAACCAACCTTCCAGTCTCAGATCGTGGACCGTTAGAGTCTATTGGAACTTTGCCATTTCTTTCTTTAAGCCTAGGGCCAAGGTCTAAATGCTTGTATCACAATTTCCACATCATCTATTTTTTTCTGAACTAGAAAACTCAATACATAATGAATGCTTAAATTCAGTCATGATTAGGTGAGAATTAGGCCCTATTTATGGATAAGAAACACTGTAGTATCCAAGCTATTAATGCACAGCATGTATTCTTCTTTTAAGGTAGACACCATAACTGAAATAATATTCCTGAAAGTCATTTACTTTTATCTTTTAGAAAAAAACTTTGGAATGACTACAAACTTCCAAACCTAATCAAAACCATGAAGAGAGGTTCTTTATGAAAGATAAACTGATCATGAACATGGATTAGTCCCTCAGTTTTTAGCAAAACTGGATAGCAGTAGATCTATTCAATGGTCTAGGAGAATGAAAATCTTACCTGCATTCAGAACATTTGAAAATGCAAACAAACCACATGAAACATTTCTGAAAACTGAAAGAAGGAAATTGTGACCAAGCCTGATCCCTAAAGTTGTTGATGGCAAAAGAAAAACTGTAAAAGCTACTGGGCACTAGCACTGCAGCTGATGAGGAAGAATCATGATGCATGATTTCATGAAACCACTTACTGGTAGCCCAGGAAATTTAATTTTACAAATGAGATCCAAAACCATAATCTCTGCTAACTGAATAATATTTCAGAACTGTAATCTTCTTTGGAATTTTAACAGTGAGTTTAGCAATTTCACAATAGCACCATAATATACCACATGCAGGAGATTCAGCATAAAATAATTGTAATTTTCAAAAATTTAATTTTACTTCACAGAATTTCTTTCTAAAATTTCAGGAAAAAGAATTATGAATTTTCAGTTAATTACACTGACATTCTATAAATCTTCTTCAGGTTTATAGTTTCTTGCAAAACAACCCCGTATAAATTCCTGAGCACTTTTAAGACCCTTGAAAAAATATCCAGGAACTGAATCTTACAAGCTAATTTGTGACTAGACTGCTGTTTAAAAATTTTTAAAAATTTGGGAAAATATGAGGGACTGAATTTTCAAATGTCCCATGGGAAGATACTAAAATTTTATTCCACATTATGAAGCAGTAAAAAACCCCAGAGAGCCGATGATCCCTAACCTTCGTAAAGGATATCTTTCAGTCTGTTGTCCCAGGCATGTCCCCTTCAGCCTGAATATCACAGTCCTTGTACCCTTACTTGCAGGTTTCCAACTGCTTCTCAAAGTCAAATATCTAGAATAAAAAGGATTTAATTTTTCATCGTACTTAAATTTTCTGTGATAAATTCTAAAGAATGCTAAATCTCTTTGACCTTTGCAGGTGTGTTCTCCTGTTTTTTAACCAGTTCTCCCGTTCTCTCTGTGTTCTCTGTGTTTTAACCAGTTCCCTCTAAGCTGCATGGTTTTGCAAAGATGGACATAAAGTGGGAAGTGAACAGAGACTGTTTAAAATAATTGCTTACCCTAGAAACAATATAGCATAAAAGATCTCTGCCTGCTGGTGGTGACACGGGCTTCTCTTGGTACCTGCAGACTATGGACACAGGTACTGAGCTCTTCTCTGAGAAAATGTGCGTGAAAGGAGTCAGGGGATATCAGAGAGAAAGTATGTGTGAAAACTCTATGCTCCATTTCAGAGAAAAAGTTCCACACAGATCGTCTGGGAGCAGAATGCACTTTTGAAGATTCAGCATCTTGTCCTTTATTGTCATTAAATAACTAACACATTGAAAAACAATGATCTTGGGACTCTAAAAATAGATTCAGATTGCTGACCCTTCTTTTTCAAAGTATTCAAATTCAGATACTCATAAAAATATAAATCCTTCATGTTCCAATATCTGCATTTTTTAGGAAAAATTAAAAACTATAGTAAAATAAAAATAAAAATAGAATGTGCTATAAGCATCTAATAAAAGAATTCATAGCCTTTAGAAATGAGACTACAGATGCCAAAAAGGAAGTGTGCTGACTCTTCTCTTTGCCATGATATTTTTGTGGCATAATACTATTAATCTTCATGCTTAATTAATATTATTCAAGATGGCTTAAGTTGAAAGCTCACTATGACATGAATAACCCACTTTTCCAAATACATTTGCTTATGGATGTCCTCACTAACATGAAAAACTTTTCAGAAAGGGAAGTGTCATACTAAATATATTACAAGCTTTGAAATCTATAACATCACTGAGCTGCTGAAAACCTCCCCTGCTCTTTCTTCAAAGACAGATTATTCGTGTACAATAGTACAACCATTCATATAAGTTCTTCATAATAAATGCACTAGTTTTGATATAAAATTACTTCTTCCATAGTAATGTTTTACTGAATATGTATTCATAACTGCATATATTCATGAAAGACAGAACAAAATGTTCTTAGTATCTGGTTGTGACACAATTGAAATTCTAATTTTAAATTGGGTCAAAACACATAAGAAAAGGCTTCAGTGTGTGTAAGTTGATGCAGTAATTTCTATATGACTCATTCAAATCCTACCTCAAAGGGTAATTGTCATAACCATTCATGATGAGAAAGTCTATCATCTGCTTTTCAATGCTTTAGGAGGTTTGTGGCAATTATTTCTCTTAATAAGCTCCTTTTTATTTCAGGGGAGTATTGATTAAGGACAAAGAACTACTTAAAAAGAGTAATGCTGTTATCCTTAGAGTCCAAAAGACACTTTTCCCCTATTTTTACTCCAATTCATTACTAGAAATAGTTACGACATTTATTTACTCTTATTTTTTTTTCCAAATTTGAAAAAGAGTATAAAATAAAATAAGATATTTTAAATTGTTACTGTAAATGTCTTCAGATCCTGGGATATAGTTTAAAAATAATTTTATTCCCTCTTAAAAAAAAAAAAAAAGAGATAAAAGTAAGGAAAATCCTCTGAAGTGGTATTTGCATTGGTGGCTGTAGATGCACTGCCTGCAGATATTTTTTGCATCCACTTTGCCTCTCAGCTCTCGGGGTCATTCCCCTGCCATTTTGCAGGATGGAGGAACTCCATCAGCCTGTATCAGATAAAGTCAGCTGCTGCACACCAGAGACCTCTGTGCCCTGTGTAACCTGCCTGCCTGCCTGAGATCAGGAAGGGCACACACACCATCTCCGGCTGGCAGCGGCCAAGAGACGGAAACCTGTGACTGAATGGAAGCAACAAATTTTGTTGGGGCAGAGGGCAGGGAAAGCCCTCTGCTCACAAAACAGCAAGGTGAACATCAGGCATGACTGCAAAGCCAGGCCTTTGCCACAGGCTCCTAAATCTAAAGCTGGGTAATCAAAAACTAATCTGCAGTGATTGGTTTCGGTAAGAATTGCTGGGCATGGTGCACTTTAGAACAGACTATATATAAGAATGGAAAATAATATCATTCAACATCAGTTGTTTCAATCCAGCCAGTATAAAATACAGTTTAAGCTGTACATGCTCCAAGGTACTCACCTGGGCTTCTTTTACAGTCAGTAAAGAGGAAGGAACACCTTGAAAAGTGCAATTCATCCTTTGCTGTGAAAGATTTCTACCATATATGATTCAGCCTTTGGAGATACCTTTCTTTCCAGAGACCTCAAAGTCAGCACAGAATTCTTAATATTCAAAGAACTTAAGTTTGATGAAAGGAATCCCACTCAAATTTACCATAAGAAGCTGTTATTCCAGTTTTGAACAAAATATTTATGAGGAAATTAATCTTGGATGAAAATGGTAAATTATTTTGCATATTTCTGCATATCTGAAAATCAAGTGTCTATTTTAAGAAAAAAAAAATTCTGAAAAACATTCTTTAGATAATCTCTTTAGGAAGTCTTACAAAGACAGTTTAAGCTGTGAGCACTAAAAATTACTAATTTTTTAAATACATAGGCTGGATTTTTGACAAGATTTCAACCTGAGGATGTAGCTCTTTCTCTCTTTTCCTCTAGCACTGATGTCTGTGTCAATGAGACTTTGATCACTCAGCTAAGGATTTTGTCTTACTCAACCCAGATCTCTACTATGTTGTACAATAATTTAAATCTTGGCAAAGACAGTATGAGGTACTAATAGTTAAGTGAGTAAAGTGAAGATCTGATCAAAAATTCTCTGCCAGAAGTGACAGGGGTTTGGGGCAATAACACAAGCCCACTGTAAGCAGATAGTGTCTCACTGATTCCATTTTATTCTTATTTTTTTACAAAATAACTGATTCTCTAAGATACAGGAAACCAATGAAGAGTCAATCTTTCTACAGAATTTTTTCGCCTTGTCAGCTGCATAACTTCTTGGACTAACTAGTGTCTACAGATTGCTCTTTTACAGATTTACTTGACAGTTTCAGAACAATCTGATTAAATACTGGGCATTGAGCTAAGATTTAATATATTACTTCAGGTAGCTACTGCATCTTCCTAAATCACCTACACTTTTGAATGATGACTGTGTGCCCTCTTGATGAAAAAAACTTCATGCTCTGATCATATGATGAATTTTTGTAATCTGTAAAATTCAACACATCAATTAATCACTTAAATAGCTCTTTTGTATCAACACCACATGTTTTTAGGTGAGACTAAGCCAGAAGCAATGGCAACTTTTGGGGAGAAAAAAAAAAAAAAAAAGACTAGAGGGATTCTACCATGATGCAGAAAGAAGCCATGGAAAAAGTAGTGTCTCATAAAACAACATCATTACATGAAATGGTGGCAAATGGTGGCAACTTGATAGCAAAGAAAAAGAGAAAGTTGGGGTGTTGACTGGTGACATCTTAGACATAGTCACAAAGTGCGCACCTCAAGAGCAGCATGAGAGGGAGATCTAAGATGCAAAAGATTTATAGTCTCAATTGTGAGGTCCTTATGAGAATTTTAGAGACAATAAAATACTCCACATACACTGTTTCTGATTACTCTATCTTTTGTTGGTAATTTGGAATGTTTTTGAGCTTTACTGCAAGTAGTTCAAGGATTATGATTTCAGAGGAAGTGTTGATGACAGCCCAGTTTAATTTCCATCTCATTTAAGTAAATCACTGAAATGTACTCACTAGGGCTTTCTTTCACATAGACTCATATACTAATATTAATAAAGAAGACCATGGTTTGTACAGGGAAAAATAATATTCTCTATTAGTATTAATCTTTATTGTAATAAAGTTAACTCAGAAAGCATGTTATTAATAGCAGCAAGGCTGTCGGCTTGATTCCTCTATGGGTCATTCATTTAAGAGTTGGACCTGATGATTCTTGTGGTTTTCTTCCAACTCAGAATATTCTGTGACTCTGCCTAAATGAGTAGGATGGGGGAAAAAAAAGAGCTCTTTCATTTCTTCTAAAGCTACCAAGTAGTCCTAGAAAAGTTACTCCTTATTCTAACACCATCAAAAATTTAACTGCAGTGATACAGAAGTGTTTCCTTCCAGAGGCTGGCAATAAAAAAGAAAATTAAAAATAAATTCTCAGCTTCTCAAGTAGTTTTGGAAAAAAATGAGTTATTTTTTGAAATACTTTATTTAGCTGCAAAAATATAAAAAATGGAAAAAAATTAAAACATGATATTTTGTTTGATTTGAAAAATAGAATTTTGATTTCATGTAAATATTAGTGTTTCACTTTCATAATATTGAAATAAAAATGTTGTGTTTTCTCAGTATTATTGTTTTTATGTACATTAAAACACCATCTTTTCTCAGTTCTGACCATCCTCTACTTTCTATTACTTTTACCACATCCTAAACAAGGCAATATATATCTACTCTGGAAAATTTTTAATTCTGAAGTCTTCATCCAGACTAATCTGAGTTAAATATTAGATACAGGAATCACATAACCTAGAAATTTGGTCACTTCTCTGGATTTTTTCTATAGAATATGAAAATATCATGGCAGACTTAAAATAAGCCAAAATACTCTTTGGGACACACACCTAATTCTCTGCATGGCCAGTTTAAGGTAATTTAATCAACTCTGCTTACAATTTGCCTGAATTTGGTGGCTAAAATTTGGGTTGAACACTATGTCTTAAGTGGCTGAGAAACTACAGTTGTTTGGGGTTTTTTCATAATAAACATTACTTATTCCCACTGTAACGAGTATATATTTTCCTATTTTCCCTACACTATTTCAATTTTGTATTGGAAAGTTTATTACAAACACTGAGCATTATTTATCCATTTTAAATAAAGTCTGATTCTGTAGCACACACAAATATAAAAAAGTGTACCAGACTTTGTCCATTAGGATTTTGCATTAAAGTATGCCTGCATTATTTCACTGTTATTAAGGTAAATAAACCTTTACTTGTTTCCCTCCAAATAAAGTTGCCTTCTTCAGGAACAGCCAAGGACTGGCAGTGTTATAGCTGCTTATCCTGAATCTCCTATCTGCCAAATTGTTAGAAATGTTTCTATTTATTTTTCTTCTACTGTTTTTAGAGTTTATATGTATGACTCTGTAACAACAATTGAAAATTTTTATTTGTATTGATCAATTTTTGAGAAATGTGTGATTCATCAACTTCATTCTTCTGTGCCATATTAACCTGTATTCATGTCTGAAATGTAACAAATTTCAAAAGACAAATTAAGCAAATTTACAGCTCCCTGCCTGACCTAGAATACAAACTTTTATTTTTTTTAATTTCTGAAAGAACATCTCTCTTTTTCCTATTGCTGTATGAATTCATACAAAACAGGGATAAAATGCCTGGGCTTTGATCCTGCTGTTCAGCCCATGTGGACACCACTGATCCAACTGCCAGATCACGGCCCAGGAAACAATGAACTGACTGAACACAAAAGTCTGCCACTGATCTCTGTGGGTGTTTTGCCTCAACAAAAATGGGTCCTTAACTAATAGAATCAGAGCTCTAAAGCTTCAATAAATATGCATGCCTGGGGCTGTTAATTGTTTTCCGTTTTCAACATTTGAAATGTATATATTTAATTTTTTTAAACTAGAGAAATGAAAGAACAAAACAGGAGGATTCACCAATTTGTTGGTGAATCACTTTTTCCCACCTAGACTCAATATTTTCAATGCCTTGTAAAATTCTAATTTCAAGACTTAAAGAAAAAACACAGGCAGTGTAGGGGTAGAAACGCACTGTGTAGGGGTAGAATAGTATTAAATAATAAGGAAATTATAAATCATAACACTTAGGCCTAGGGTTAAAGAGCTTGGTCTTCCCTAAGATTTCTGACTGTTCAATCTGTTAGCAATGTGTTTTGTGGCTCTTTGTCTAGTACAACTTCTATGCTCTACTTTACTGATTTTTATGTATTAGAAGAGTGGTATCAATGCAATTAATTGAAACTTACCCCTTACATTGAAAAGTTTGGTGGCAATATTTATAGAGTGTTCTGAGACCATTTGATTGAAATAATTCTTTTATGCATGATTTCAATGGACAGCAAATAGACTTATTTACTTGGTAAATCTACTTTTGGCATTATTATTCATTTTACTCCTCTAGAAGAGATTATAAAGCATGCAAGGTAAATTTCATGGGACATTAGATAATTTTGTTGATATAACACAGTTAAAACCAGGAAACTGAAAGTTTCCTGCTCTTCAGAGAAGGAAAAAGGCATTCCACAGAAAATTCAATCTGCTTTCCTTTAGGCTGATATCTTCTTTCTTCTAGTTCTGAGTAAAGATTATGGCCACCATTATCCTTAGTAATGTTTTTGGTACCTCTACTCACCACCTTCTTTCTCCTTGTTTGCAATGTAATGGGTCACATTACAACAGCTTTGCTGTCAGCCTTCAACAGCTCTGCTCCTGCAAGAACAATTTGTATGGTTGGTTGCATGGGTTCATATTATTCTTCTTCTTTATACATACTAGAATTTACAATGGAATTGTAAAGGAATTTATAGAAGATTATAGAGGAAGCCTAAGCATGTGTTTTGGATTGCTTAACTTGAAGATATCTAATGTTTGTCCAGCTTCTGCTTGGAAATCAGACTGTTCCAACTGAAATCTTTATGTAACAACAAGCTTGTTTAGACTGGGAGCAATAAACTTAGACATGAAACAGAAACAACTTATCATTGTGAATTGTGACTGAGATTCATTACTGTGTAAGAGGGAATTAAGGAATATTTAATGCAGAATACTTCAAGAAGTCTTCTGTGAAAAAAAAAGACAGATATTATAAGCAATAATTTTCAGTTCTACATGTGCTATTACACACTAATAAATCATGCAAATAAGTATAAATTTCAACTCGTGACAGCGGTATTTCATTTAGGACCTCATTATAGATTAATAACTCTCATTATTGCCAAGATGCAAAAGAGCAGATCTCAATGGTCAGTAATATAACAAAAATAAAGAAACCCAAGAGATGTTTCTGACATAGTGTTACTCCATCACAAGTAGAAGTGGAAATCTCAGTTTTCTAATTGATCCAGTTGTGTTCCCTCAGTTTACCTTTACTACTCCAATTTGCACTGTGAGACAGAAGAAATATAAATGTTGAAAATGGACCATGTAAAAGAAAAAGAAAAGATTTTCAGTTAGATGTGGTCTCTGGTCTTGCTCCTCAGGTACCTCTATAAATGTTAGTGCCATGCATGTGATAGGACTTTCAGCTGCACTTTCTGCTTCCACCCAGAGTGGAAATCATTATATTCAGAGTGAAATCCTTAAAAAGTTTAATTTTAGTGAATTTACTGTGGGACAGCAGATGCAAAAGCTATGGCTTACTGAGTTGTACCATTCATAAATACTGCAGGTGTATAATTACTTGTCTCCCCATTAGAAGTTGATTTGATATTTAGGCATACTATAT
>WEZZ01010481.1:2139-34603 GCA_013400585.1 Chloropsis cyanopogon | reverse complement strand
TCCGCTCCCCGCGCAGCGGCTCCCTCCCTCGGGACCCGCCTGCGGGGCCGGCAAAAGTCCGGCTCACCCGAGGGCTGCCCCGGCGCCCACCCCATCTCTGCGGACCGGCTGAGGTGGCACCGCAGCGCTGAGCCGGGGATATCGCTTCTGATGTCCTTTGTCTATTAATACAGCCATCACCAAATCCCGGATAACCTCCCTTTCCCTCTGTCAACACCCCTCCGCTCCAGCCCGTGCTGGGGGAAGAGGGATGGGACCTGCCATCGGGGTCCTGTAGCAAGGGGGTGCCCCTTTTAGGGGTAACTTGGTGACAGATGTTGACGTTTCTAGGGAGCTCGGTAAACAGAAAGTTGGACTGGACTTTTTCATAGCCCATGTGTTTTTCATCATTCCCCGTCAGGCTCAGACCAAAGGCAGAAGCTTCCCTCTTCACACTCCTCATCCCCTCTCATCTTCAGCAGTCACTCAGCCCCGGTGACAAGCAATAAAGAGCAGAGAAAACACAGGAGACCAGCTTTGTTAAGTAATGAAAAGAGATGGGGGTGAGGATGAGGCTGGTGGTGGAAATAGGGGGCCTCCTCCGCTGCGCACCAGTGAACCTTCAGGTGCAAAGCACACCTGTATAAATCACAGACCCCTTCTGGGAGCAGTGGGGGCATATTGGAGAGGTCTTGGAGAACAACCACTTGTTCAAACTTCCCACCTTATAAGAAGGTGAAGGTCATGGAAGGGGCTAAGCCACAGAAGTGGGAATTTCTACACAGTTTTAATTGAAACTCTTCTGTTCCAATAAAACTAAGCTTTTTCTTTACTTTTGCAGTGGGTATACTACCTCAAATAACTCCAGTAAAAACATCAGTTGCAGTGGAAATGTCATCCAAACCTCAATTTATTTTCTTAGCATAGTTGTAAAATATTCCCACTAGCACCGAGTAAAGATAGACGCTTGGACCAGATCACTCTATTTTGCAAGAGACAAAATCCCTGCAACACAGCTCTGCACTATCAGAGGATTTAACATCCTTGCATAGTTCTGTGGACAGATGGGTCATAAAACAAAAGGCATTGGTGGGATAGTGTTGTGCTCTTCAAGCTGTGATGGGGAAAAAAAAGGGTAAAAAAAGTAACAGTGTCTAGAAACTGAAAGGTGATCCCATCTGAGCTGAGCCATCTGAGAGCCATGGATATTTCACTGCACAAAAATGTTATCTTGGAGGAACACTCCTACCAGCAAACAGTAATAACATGAACAATATGCTTAGACGTAGAAGTGGGTATTGCAGACAGGCAGGACCCCATGGGGCTTTGCAGTTCATTACATCCCCCTGTATATTTTATTTTCTGTATTTCTGACAGTGCTATGAGGCAAGGCAGTGGTCATGGAAATAGAAGGTGGGGCAAAAAGGGTTTGAGAAGACCTGTCTTCAGTGACAGGGCTCAGATCCCACTGCACAGAAAACATGCAGTGTTTTTCTATATCCACAGAAACATGTCCCCAAAACCAGATTCACATAAAAAGGCATCACCCAAGCTTCTTTCAAGTCAGTTCACAAACAGAAAGGTTTGAAAGGCTTGTACCTGACACATATCTTGGCTTTGAGTGGGACCTACCATGGCTTGTTGCTCAGGGAGACTCAGCTCACCTGAGACCCACAAATCTGCCAATCCAAAAATTAGCCTGAGCCTGGTAAGCCACCAGTAAAGTTTTTTCTCTTCAGATCAAATCTTTCTCACCCCGGGGGTTGAACAGCATTTATACAGTAAAGTATATAAGGAATGCAGCCAAACCCCCAGAAAATTCTGCTGAGGACCCTCCTACAAGACAGTTTGATTGCAAATCAGATGAGAGACTCTAGATAATCTCTATGTAATCCTCTTTTTTGAACATCATGATGTGTTTTGAGACTGGTCAGCCAGACAGGGTGACTCCCACTTATGCTGGAGCTGAAAGAGAAGACATAGCTATTACCTTAGGCTTTGGATCAGGCCCTAAGTGGAAACTCCATATTCAACAGTGGGCAAAAACTTCCCCTTTTCTTTTCACTGAAAAGACAGCAGGGCAGACTGTGCACTGAAAGCAGTGAAAATCTAGGAAGAAATCTTCTGATCATAGGTTCAGGGTGGTTTTTTGTATCCTATACCTAACCACCATAGATGAACTCTGATTGTGGAAGGGGAAGGTGATGCATTTAAAGTATTTGCTGCTATCAGAAAGAACAATTTTTCTCTCCCTATCCTGTAGGTGGGAATCAAAATAAATGCAAATTTTTGAAGTTTAAATAGAAGTCTTAGCTGCAACCTAACTATGATATTATTCAAAATATAGGAATGAAGTCCTTTAGTAACCAGTCTTAACCAGCATAAAATACAGAACATGTAATGGGACCTTCTCTACAGATCTCAGTCATTAAAATCAGTGGAGTTTTGCCTTAGAAAATTCTCCAGATAGGATTTTTTAGCCAGTAAACATTTTTCAGTGTGACACTTTCTAAGTTAAAAAAAGAAATGAAAATTAGTTACCACAAATGCAGCATTTAAAGCAACGGTGAGCCCACGTTAATATTGATTTCTCTCTCTGTGTCTCCTTCTCTCTTTCTTTATAAAACTTATGTACTCTGTCGATGAAATACCATCCTCTTTGATAATAAATCTGTTGTTTCTAGCTAGGATGCTACCGTTTCCTTTCCCATGTAATTTATAGTTGTATTGATTCTACAGCTGTGGTTCTCCATTTCCCGCCTGTTGTATTAAAAATGAGTTCTAATTGCGAGGCAGATAATCTTTGGTTGAAGGACCTCACAGAGTATTTTAACTGTAGCTAAGGAGATTTAATTTGATTAATAGAGAAATGAAAGCCTTGAATATTTAAAATGATAATTTTCAGTTTAGGAAAAAAAGAGATACAGACAAAGAAAGGAGGTTAAAGGATCCAGGAAAAGCATTCATAGATCAGCATGAGCAGATGTTCTTTTACTTTTCTGTCAACGTTTCTGGTTTGTTGTGCATATAGAAAAACAAGCTTTTCAACTCTCACCACGATTTCAGCCTGTTGCCAGCTTTGCTTGCCTGCAGGATATCTGCTTATCTAGCATGGGAGCAGGATCAGGCCTCCTTCCCTTTGGTCTAGAAGCAAAGCAACCTTTCACATGGGCTGCAAGGTTTGTCATACTCCCTGCCCCCCACGCCTTTGCACGCACATTTTCAGCCCTTAGATCTTTATTTCATAAGATTCCTTTCCTCTTAGAGACCGAAATACTGGCCGGGAGATGAATGGAAGAGCTGAACAATATTAACTGCATTCAGGTGTGTGTTGGCTAAGACAAACCTGGCCCCTTTCCTTGAGGGCAGGATGCATGTTCAGCCACGTGGGACAGCGATCCCCATGCAGCTGTACAGGGTCCCCTCTAGCCCTGGTGTCTGCACTCAGCATAGAACCTCAGAGTGAGAAGGATGCTGTTACTACATATAGGAAATTCCAACAGCCATTTTCCTTGCAATATATATCAGCCTTTGGAAAGAACAATCTGCATTTAAGTGAAGATTAAATAATCTGAGATATATTGTTCACATCTCAAAGAGTAGGACTTTTTTTTTTTTTATTATTGTAGTATAATATTTAGAGTAAAAAAATACCAGCAGGAATCAAATATATTTACTTTCATCACAAAAGGTTAACTCCTGCTGTATTTGTGCTATATAAAAAGGCCTAGTATTTTCAGTGGGGCGTTTCTCAGAAAAAGAGGTGTGGAAGTAGCCCCAGAAGTCACACTATTCATGAGGTAACCACTATCTGAGCTCAAAAAGAAGAGGGAGAAAGGAATGAAATCTGTCAGCAGCACTGTCTTGAGACATACCTGCTCAATGTGAGTTTGTCTGAAGGCAGGCACTGTGCTCTGCTCCAGGGATCCTGTCAGCTGGATCTGAAGGACACCCCTTGAGCTGCCGTGAGACAACATCCCTTTAATTGTGAGCAGGAGTATGTGGGCTTAACCAGAATGCCACTACTGAAAATATGGCTTTTTCTTGACCAGCAAAATGAATTCTAGATGTACTCAAAAGCTGAAGAGCTGCAAAATTCTTTTTTAGGAAAATGGAGGAAATCAATTCTTCCTTGCATCCATTGTACTCTCCTACATAAAAGAATATTAAAAATAAGGCTCTATCTAGATGTTTCCCAGATGCTTATCCACAGCTATGAGACAAGCTCTTCAGCATCTGTTCACTGGTGACCCAAGCCTTTCCAGTCTTCCAGACTTCAGAGCTCAAGTTCTCCAGCCTTGGGTGCAGTTCTTCCACTGCTATAATCTAGGTTAGAATGAAGGTGGTCAAAAGGGCAAGGCTTGTGTGAAGGAGGAAGAAGGACAGCTGTGCAGAGGCTTTGTTGGACGGGCTGCTGCTGTGCTTGTCTATAACAAAAATACTGTTATAGAGCAGTGGGGTTTGGAGAGACTGCTGCCCAGGAGTGTGAGCAGGAGTGGGTGCACAGCACAGAGAGGAGAGTCCTCAGTGGTGATAGCTTGTCCTTTCCCAAGCACAGGGTGAAATTCTGTATTACACAGAGATGCATTTCAAGTTACACTTCACACGACTGTCCAACAGGATTGCTATTATTTAATGCATTTTTAATTCCTTGAGGTTTTTCTCTTCTAGGTTTTTGCACTCTTTAGTTTGCCTACCATCACCCATGGTTTTCGCTTTTGATTGACCACAAAAGCTTGCTTTTCTTTAAAAGGCATGTGGATCACATGCCCATCTCCCCTCTGGAATGCCCTGCCAGGTTTATACTGGAGCATGTGGGAAGGAAAGGAGTATGTGCAGTTTCCTTCTCAGTGTGAGCTTTGAAAATGAGGCTTTGGTCTGAGCATCGATAACTCTGCTGAGGGTAAGGGTGATGTTTTATTGTCATTGGACGCTTGTTTGTTGTTTGCTGTTGATTTCATGTTGTCCCCCAATTTCTTCAGTCTGGAATTCAGAGACTTCTGTTGCAGGGAAAACATGGAAATTGTTTTTTCCCTTGTCACAACGTATTCTCTAATAGTTGCCTCCTTTTCTGCTGTTTTTTCTTCTGCTTTAATATCTTTAATAAGTGTTACCATCTGCTTGGGTGCTGGGTTCTACACATTGTGAACAAGGCCAAGAGTTTCTGAGGGGCTGGAGCAGTGTTGTTTACTATTAGGCATAATGAAGATTGCTGTCTTTGCCTGGGGCAGGTGTGCTGTGGTTGGAACAGACATAGAAATGCAGAACATGTGCTGGGGTTCAGCTATCTACAGTTTTCTTAAAAGGAGGTTTGGCTGCTGATCTGTTGGTGTTTACTCAATATGCAAGGACTCTTTTCTCCTGCTATTCTTTGACCCCTAACATGCTTAACCTTTGAGAGAAAGACACAACACATTGTGATGCTACTAACTGGTCAAAAGGCACTATCAATTTTAGATGAGATAGGTACGTGTCAGAATCAGCATAATTAACTGGAATGACAATCCTGTTAAATGTGTTCATGCCATTGCACCAGTAATAAAGCATGTGTAAATTTACAATTAAGATATGTCTTTCTTCTATACCTTGGAGACCAGTGACAAACATTAAGAAGTTGTATAGCTGCAGAAGCTGAAGAGAGGTATTTATCACAATAAAAACATTAGGTGATGCATTTCCCAGATTATCTGTCCTTCTTATGCAAATATTCTTTTTGCTGGAAATTTCAGGCTAAGTAATAATTGTATTTCTGATCTGAAAGGTGATGTTTCACCCTCTGAATTATTGTTTTCATTTGCAAGATGGATGACAACCATATTGTTAACTACCTTCCATAAAGGTATTTGAAATAGTTCCCATTTCACATTATGCATTGAGCTGCACTTTCTTTATGTTGAGTGCACTGCACATTGCAGATCCACAGAGAAATTTTCAGGGATGCTGCAAGACATTTCCCCATATTGTACATAGATGCTACAGCTCCTGCTACAGTGATGGCTGGAAAACATCAGCACAAGTAAGATAAAGGTGATTTAAAGTTCGTCTGTGAGTCAGGCAGAGAACTGACAGCCATCTTTAACCAGCCTGACCCTGGGATGACCCTGAGCTCAGCTGGTTGTGAGATAGTTGGGTCTATTATGGGACAAAGGATCATATGTCTGACAGGATGCAGAGAACACATTACAGGATCACAGCTGAGTAACAGTGCAAGACATAATGTACATTTATTTGACGAACAACACAAGCAAATCTTGCCAAGAAAATTAAATTTCAACTATTTTGTTTATTTCAAGTCAATCTCTTTCTGTTGCCTATTTCAAGAAATTAATATAGCTTTTTCTCTTCTAGGAATGAAATAGATGATTGTGCTAGTGAAATTTATAAAGCATGCAGAATGTACACTGATAAATTCTTATAATGGGGTTCCACATTTCTACTGTATTTCCCTCCCATGTGGGCTCAATCTGCATCTATTCACCATTAAATTTCAAACGTCTTTGCCGACAACCCCATATAATTTGGTCAAGTGAGGCTGGAAATGTCAGAGCTTGTGCAGCAGTGTCTAGAGAGAGAGCCATGGGCTTGAAACTGCATATGGTCTTCTAAGTGAGTAGCTACACTCTTGTGAAAAGTGCCAGAAACCCAAAATTTTGGCATGACAGACTTCTCGAGAAGGGGGATAAATACCTTTCATAGTACTTTCATAGGCTGAACCTCCTTCACTTCTAGTTTCAGAGATAATTCTGGGGCAAGGGATTTGATATCTTCAATCTTCCAGCACTGAGAAAAGGGCTGACAGAGATATGGAAAACCTTTATAACCTTGCACATCAAAAATCAGATCAGCTCTCCTCTCCTCTGCAGAGCTCATCATGCCGTGGAAGGGAATGATTGCTGGGCTGAAGATATGGAAGGCAAGGCTGGGGATTGCTGGGGCTTGCCTGGTTGGTTGGTCAGGCATTATCCAACATGCCCTGACCCTGTTGCTGACCACACCAGGTCCCTGTTGTGGAGGAAAGGGAGAGTGGGTGTCTCATTGCTAGTGCATCAAGCAAGAGAGGTGGAGTGACGGGGAAGGAGGTCAGTGCGTCCCTCAAATGACAAGTCTCTCGTCCCCCTGCGAGGGAGGCAGGACCGCATCTGCCACAACTCCTGGCAGTGCTGTGCCCCGTCCCTCTGCTGCCCCAAAGCTGCCATCCGCCATCACCAGGCAGGAGGCAAAAGCTTCAATCAGCAGAAGGAAAATTGAGAGTTAACCCCCTGCCCTTCCCGCGACCCCCAGCACCGATGTGGAGGGGTGATGAGAGAGGGGGGATGAAGAGCTGCACCACAGGCAAAGCCGAGAGCAGCGCTTTACCTCAGCCAGCTTTCATGGGGACAGGGGGTTAATCTGCTTCCCAGGCCCTGTTGTCAGTAGCCACACGTCCTATTGCTCCAGGCAGGCTTGGATCTGGCTCGGAGTCCTATACAAACAGCTCACTCTTTGCAGAGCTACTGCGCTGGGTGACCTCTTCTAATGTATTACTGGTTTATATTTGCGCTGATTGCTTCCAAAGGGGAAATGACATGAAGTGAATCAGTGTGACCTCATTAGCGTGGCTCACACTGGTAAATGGATGACCACCATTAGGAAGGCTCTGTTGTGGCAGTGCTTCCATCGTGTTACCTGTGGATAGTATCATCATCTTGCTATAACCTGCTGCAAAGATTTATGCACTATGCTGACTTGCGTGCTGCAGCTGCTTTCTGTCTTATAAATATTGACTTCTGTGCCAAAAACAACAACTTGGTACAACAGGAATTAATCTTCTGCTTGACTGATGCATCTTTACAGACCAGTTTGTCTTTAGAAAATAGAGCTCAAGAGAGTTTTGTGATTTAGAAAAATGCTTTATAAGTTGATTTAAAATATAGGCTGTGATAAGCAGAGGCATCATTAAACTGACATGAGGGCTATATTTTGCCTTCTAGATTTTCCTAACTGTGCCATCTGTTTGTCATCTTGACTTGTGTGAAATTTTAAAGAAATTGCCAGACTCTGGATCCTGAATATTTTCTGTATGTTACAGTTTCTCAGACAAGTTATCTATCACACATTTCAGATGTTTTTAATTCACTTGATTTTTTTTTTAAATTTTACAAAAAATAAAATAAAAATCTTGAGGCAATCTGATTTATCAGAAGACTTACAGATGTCCTCCACTGACAGAGGACGCCTTTTGTCCTCAGCAATAGCATTGCAGTGCCAAGGCAAGCAAAGCACATCTGCAACCTGATGTTAGACACTAGGATGAGGTCACAATATTGCAGAATTCTGGAGTTGACGGTCAATAAAGATTTAAAGACAGGACATCAGCTTATCTTAACCAAGATACTTCTAGGAAGACTTGTCCACTCTAATGCCTAAACAAAGGTACTGTGCAAAGGAACCATTGAGGATATTTGATCTGAAGGTGAACTTACAGTATTTTGACAGCTGCCCTCTGTTGAAGTTCAGGTGTTCATGGCTCCAATTACAGGCATTTTTTGTAAGTCTGTCCATACTATGTATGACAGTGAGAGAAAGTGAGTACTCCCTATTGCAATAGAATTTCTGACTTGATTATGCTCTTATGGATCATGTGAAAATTAGAAAGGTGGTGTGATTTAGAACAGTATTGACTCAGATATTTTACCATGTATTATGGTATTATACTCCATAGGCCAGATTTGATGGACTTGCAACTGAATTTTTTTCGGATGGAGACTTCAGTGCTGGTTCTCTAAGGGTTTTCATAAGCTCATTCCCATGCATCCCTGAAAAAGCAGGCTGGCATCAGTAGCTCAATTCCTGGAGTGAAATTTTTATCTCCAAAAACCCAGTCACTGGGTTTTCTCAGAGTCCCCACCCAGGTAGATGCTTAGTTTGTGTAGTGTCACAGCGATGCCTTCAGAGCCACTAGCTTATGCTCTCCACACTGAAATACACTTTTAGGTCAGTAACTTTGTGGTAAAATACCAATAACCACTGTGGTTTGGAAACATGGAAAGCTGATCTGGCTGAGGCTGTCACTGATATGAGATTTGAGAAATCCTAGACCACAACCCCTCTGAAGGCTGAAGTAATCTGAATGGTTCATGTTAGTTATTCCACACCAATGGTTATTTTTGCCATAAATATGAGGTTTATACATCTCAGAAAAAAATAACAATGAGAAATGCTACAGGTACATAATATTAAAAAATTAATAGTAGTTTAGAAAGCTTACTTGTTACGTAGTGATATTAAGAATTTGGGTTTTACATTTGATAAATCAGAAGTTTTTTTCTTTTATAGCTGGTTCCTGTGCTTGCTCAGTGTTTAAGAATTCAAGCAGGAAGATGTTTGCACTGGCTGAGTTGTTTGGCAGTCTCAGCAATGGATTTTAAAAATTTTCTGATGTCTTATCTGTTGGAGATGGATATGTCCATGCATTTAAAATTATGGTGCTGAGTGTCCTCAAAAAAAGAGTTGTTTTTCCCTTCAGAGGAGACAGCTAGACAAAGTAAACCAACACCGAATTTTAAGCTTCATCCCTTTATGGCTCCTCGTAATGCAAATATTCTCATATGGGAAAAGAGTATTTATTTTGTGGTCAATCCTCTAAAAAAACAACAGAACTGATTAAAATCACTTTCAATCAATAGGAATTGTAATCAGTAGGAATTTTTATCAATAGAACTTTGGAATTGTTAACTGAGAATTCAATTTCTGTTGTGATTATAAGCTCCACATCTATTTAATTACTTCAGGTGCAATGCTGTTACTAGGAAAAGATTCATTCATAGTAAAAGACATATAATTGAAGCATTTTAATATATAGTTTCAAATTGTGGGAGTGATTAGTTTACCAAAAAAAAAATAAAAAAAATCTTCCATAACTGACTGATGAAATGTGCATCTAATTATAAATATGCCAAAGCACAGATGGGATCTTCAGTAAATACATGTTCATACTGCACATTAAGGGATTTGTATTAAGCAAATGGACATATTTTGAGCTCTAGGAATGATTAATGTATGGAAAGTAACATGAAGCTGTAGTTTAGGTCTGTTACAGACTTCAGAGTCCAATGTAGGAAACCTTACGATAGCTTAGTCTTAATTCCAAAGTCAAACCTACAAAGCAAAGGGTCTTTAGTCCTTTTTTCAACACCTTCCACAAATGGGATATTTATCAACAACAGACTAGTACCTGCTACTGGTTTTTATTTACAGAAAGCAAACCCAGACGCTGGCACTTGGACAGCTCTCTGGATCTGGCGTGTAGGGCTCATCATCAGGAGCTATGACTGAAGGCCCAGAACTGGCCAAGATCATGTGAACCCTCATCTCTTCTACAGAAGTTGTCTGCTCTGTCAGTGTAGCTGTCTGTGCTCCTGAGGGCTGGGTTGCCCAGACACTTTATGTTATTTCAGGAAATTATGAATTTATTACACACAGGGCTCAATAATATCTTTGTTTCTGAGAAGGTGAAGGTTTTGTGGAAAGGGTTTTCTTCCTTATCCAACTTTAATCTTGAGATCTTAATCAAACAAGCAGATCAGTCAGTGATATATGGACAAGGTTTCACATTTTCATGGCTCTCTTGGGGCATAGTCCACTAATATTTCAATCCCTGACAGCACTGGTAGTTTTTGGTGTGTGCTCTACTTATTATTACTGATTTCCTTAGGCTGTGATACTGCATGCACTTGTGATGCTGTCCCAGAGGTATGAAGCCAAGCACAGGCATTTCTCTGGATTTCTGGATCAAAGAAAGGCTATGAACAGGTATCCTGTTGCTTCAGTCACAGCTGAGTACCCAGGTGGCAGCTGAGCCCAGCTCTATGCCAGTACAACTACAAGACTTCAGACGGACACTGTCTGTACAAGGTATGCAACTCTCAAGTTTCCTGAAAAGTCCCCTTGGACTATGAGTTGTCCATCAGAGGGAAGGAAGTGAGCATTCGTCTTTTGGAGGGTCAATACAGTCATTCATTTATATTTAGGAGAGGAAGGAGAGATCTTTCCTATTCCCATGTCTCCCTCCTCACTTTCCTTCTGCTATATTAAGATGAACGTGAATGAAACTGATAGCAGAAAGCCTAGTGGAAAAAAGTGAGTGGAAGACCTAGCCTTGAGCCCTACTCACGTTGCTCTGAAAAAGCTGAAATTTGTTTTAACTGAAGGCCATGACAAGGGGAGAGGCAAGAGTAGCATTTCTCCAGGTGTCAGGGAAGTAATTCTCGGCATGAATTGCACTTTCCTCTTCAATTTCAAATACTTGTAAATTTCTCCCAAGCTTCTCTAGGGCTGAAAGATGTGATGCTTGATTTCAGCTCATGAAGGACCTTCTTTTCCTGCTGAAATTTTGAGAAAAATTCTTTGATCAAACTTTGAATCACAGAAGAGTGGGACAGTGAACCTTCTTACAGACTACAGCTTAAAAACATGCAAGCGAACAAACAAGCAAGAAGTACTCCTGAGAAAACGATATCTAATTTAGATGTCTCAATGTTCTTTAGTGAAGGCTGACATCCTAGCCCAGATGCACAAAACTCAAGAAATGCCACGTACAGAAGAATCCTATGTAAAATCTCAAGTTTGTAAAATAGCATTGAGAAACAATTTCGAAGTGTGCATGGCAAAAGTATTCCTTTGAGAAACACAAACAAAAGAAAATCCTCTAGAGTGACAACCTGGGAATTGGAGAAGCACTGTCTGTTCCATTTGGCTGAATGCCACACTGGGACCAGGCTGCTGTGGGGGATTTGGAAATGCCTTCAGATGGACCCATCTCAGCCTAGTGAGGAATTGCCCATCCCATGTAACTGATGGCCTTTTTGGAAACCAGATCAAGCACTGAATTTTAATAACTGCTTTATGCACTCATAATGATCCAAGCAATGCATCTGCTAGTAGTGTTTGTTGCATTTAAGCTGTAAGTTTGCGGCAAATAGCCTACTGTTGCATTTCATATTTATTTTAAAATGCCTTGATGATGGTTTTAAAATCAGTTTAAGTCTTCTAACAATTTAAAGTGATGGTGGAATGAGGAGGTGGCAGGAGTATATCTCAATTGCCAATATGGACCCATAGACATGGATGGATTTGGGCTTGGCACTGGTAATCACCTCTCTCTGATCCAGTAGTGAGTGTGGATGCCTGCTTAATTGGACTATGGAATGTCCAAGCATACAGAGGTGCTGTTATCCACAACATTCCCTTGTATGTTATTGGCTGCAGAAGTTTAACATTTTTCATCTGATGGGTCATCTAGGCCTGGGCAGATATTTATATGGATACACAGATTCTATTTGAAATTCAAGTGCTTGTCCTTCATAAAACACCATGTTGATTTTGGGGTTTTTTAAGCTGTGAGGTGCTAAGCATGTTCTGATGGCCTGATTTAATATGATGCCAAATAAAAGCTGGTAAAGGAGCTGATGCCGTGGAATAATACCAGCAGGAATACGTAATGAAAGCAAAGTAATAGTGTTTACAAAATCAAGGCTTATCATGCTGTGAAAAGCAAGACTCTTATTTCGGCTGTATTCAAATCTGGGCTCTTCTCACTGGTTTTGTCTTAATAAATAAACACATCTCATACTGGCAAATAGAGCAATCCCTATTGAGAATAAAATGCCCATTGTTGTCATAATGGATCTCCATTGACACATTTAACAGCTTGAATGTATACATTTCAGACGCTATAACTTACACTAATTAATCTTTATTACATCATTAGTGCCTTGTAAAAAAAACCAAACCAACAAGCAGAACCTCTGCAAGAGTGTGTCATTGACATTAAAGGATAAGCCTGCTTGATGTTACTAAAGTTAAACTTCGTTTTGAAACAGAGATGCTCTAAGAATCTTATGCAGTGAGTGGATAAACCCAGCCAAATGAAATGCTGTCCTCCATCACTTTAGACTATAAACACAACATATTCTTATCTGATGATGAGTTACGGGTTTCTGTGTTTAGAATTCAGAGGATTACTAAAGAGATTATCTGATCTGTCAGTCAAACTGATATCTTGATGACTTGGAATACTGCAACAGATTTAGCAAAGTGTCTTTCCTCTAATGCTCATTCTGGATGTCACGGTTAACCAACATCTTAATTACATACAATGAATAATCTCTCCAATGGCTTATTATACTAATACAAGTCTCAGGAGTGGCATGTAAGCATGGTACATAGCTGTGAGTCACTTAAAACTTCAGGGCCCCACAGAAGGACCGCTGTTATAAAGAATTCAGTGAGCCTTACCTGGGCTGAGTTGAATGACTTTGATTACAGCATGCTTTGCAAACTAAGCACCCTTCAGCCAGTCCAGGGAACTCAGATGACCATATAGAAAGTCCAGGTACAGCAAGCCCAGGGCCAAATATTTGGCCACAGAAACTAGATAACTGAAGTTGAAACAATCCACTCATATCTACTGCTGCTACTATACTGATACATGTGGTGAAGAGAAAAAGCCACAGCACAGTCAGCTGAAAGAAATTTTCCTCATTAAGTACTGGCCTGCATCCAGGTGTCTAGTAGGACCTGGAGGCTTTGCAATAGCCTTTTGCCTTCTGGGCTAATAGACTAATGATTTGGCAAGCTCACCTGCCTTCTTTACCTCACCCTCTCTGCTTTCCTGGATCAACTTTTTGTCCTCATCCCTCCATCTGTCTGCTATCTCACATAAGAGGAGGTACATTTTAATGAGGAAAAGAGGATTTCCCAGGTAGTGATGGACACATATCTGCATGCTACCTGAGCACTGATGGTGTGGAATAAATGGTATTTTGCACTCACAGCTGTGGTGTAAGATTATTTGAGAAAAAGGCTGGAAGAAAGGGGGCACAGGCACAAAACAATGCCATGCACAAGAGAAGGGGTGTACAGATACTCTTCAAAATTCAGTGGAAAAAAAAACCTAATCAGTGGAAACAGTTTCAGCACAGCACTTCTTAATTTACCTGCCTTAGACTTGTCAGGCATGTTATTTGCGCTATTTAGGCAGCCCTGGGTATAACTGCTGAATGATCTAACATGATTTGAACATGAAAGCTTATCCTGGCTGCAGCTGACAGGGCTGACTGCTCTCCATCACAGCCTAATATGGAATTGCAGCAGAATAGTGACAGTGGGCTATCACTGCCCCCTCTGCAGAGGAAAGGAATGTTGCTAACGCAGCTGGATCCCCTAAAACAGGGCATTGCTGAAGGAAGTTTGTTTCACTGAAAATTATTATAGAAAAGAGCTACACCTATAAGCTTTTACCATTACAGAAGGCCAGGGCTCTTTTTCAAAGAGGTGCTCTGAAATGGCTGAGTGCTTATTCTCACAATCATGCAAAATCATCTGTGCTGTGCAGTGCACCCTCATCTAAAATGCAGATTCCTAAAAATCAATGCAATTAATTCTCTGTCTGGATAGTGAAAGCAAACACAACAGTTACAGTGGTCAGTATATATGACACATTCCTCTGATTTGTATTGGACGTGTTTTCTGGGATGTTCTGCCATAGCTAAACATAGACAGTACAAAAAGAGTCAGATTCTCAAGTGGTGCAAGCTGATATAGTGCCCCAAAATCATGGCAAGGTTAGCTGATGGGAGATCAAACATTTCCATCAAGAAGATCTAGGATAACAGCTCAAAGGATGAACAAATATGAATTCCTGTAACTTTCTTTATCTGGCTCTATTTATAGCCATTTTCCGTGGAAGTTCTTGTGTTCCTGTTTCTAGATACAGCTATCCACATGAAGTACATTTGAGTATTTGCTTCAGGATTGCTCACATGCTTACACCAGTAGGAAATGGAAACCATTTGAAATGACCAGCTACAATATAGCTGCATGGCCTAATGTAAAAACAGTCATAGCCAGGCAATGGAAAAGTCAGTCACTAATTAGCTGATTAAGATTTAGAAGGAAATACGGTCAAAATGAATAAAATTATTCACACTTAGCATTAAATTAAAGTTTTGGTGTATTGTTATGGGGTATCTTAACGTTTGTCTAATTGAACTGTGGCCAGCTGTGCCTGGTATGTGTAAGAGGTCATCTGTAATTAAGACAGAAATCAATGATCTGCAAATTTTAACTGGGCCCTATAGCAGCTACGACTTAAATGTGAGGAATAGATGAGAGAGCTACAAAGTTTCTTTTACCTCCTTGATGCATCCCTGGCACAGGACACTGACTTCCAAAGGCTGCATGATCCTCATGGTGGGGCGGGCCTCTTTGATTTACCATTTGCATGTCAAGACAGATCTTTTGCTACCATAGGGTCATTGATTTCTGCATGGCAATAGACACTGTGCAACCGGAGAGGAAAAGAATCCCCCATGTTTCTTACTTTGGGCTCAATAGCATCAAATGAACAAATTGACCTTGCATAGACATTACCCAAAATGATGTGCATGCCGTGTTGTTCCCAGCTCAAAGAAACAGCACACTGCTTTAAAAACGAAATGGCAGAAATTGGTAATTTAACGGCATGTAGCAAGCAGTTTTCAGCTTTCCCTGCTGTGAATCAAGTCCATGCCTTTCTGTCTTAATCAGGATTTTATTTAAATAAGTTTCATTGTACCACAAGAAACAAAATTGTCAACTCATTCTCTTGCAGTGAGCCATGTTGTCTGCAGGGCCGGCTCAAAGCTTTCAGCAGTGTTAGCAGGATTGAATTTTGCAGTCCGAAGGTTGGAGGACTGGGCTTGTCCTGCTGCTGGATGGGGAAGGACGAAAGAAGGGCTGGAATGGAGGCGAGTCCTGGAGAGCAAGGCTTGCTACTCCTGTGCCACTGGGGTGGGACATCTGCCACATCCCCTTACTTGACTTTCCAGGGCTCTGCTGGTAGGTAATGCAAAAGCCATCTTGCCCGTTTCTATCAGTCATCTGCTCGAGGTAACTGCTGACTTTGCCAGCGGCAGTGCCAGCTGTGGTTATTAGCTTGTCACATTGAATGCTCTGTGGAAGGCAGAGCAAATACTGGGGCCACTGAGCCACAGTGGGAGAGAGGTTTCAGTTGGCAATGTGCCTGTAAAACTGCCTTTCCCCCAGTAAAAGTCTGGCTGCTCTTGTTTACTACTTTATGCAGGTGTTATTTCCATCTCCCACAGAACTGCTATGAAATGTGTGTCTTGCTTTTGAACTCAAAGATCAGGATAATTCTCTCTTTCACCAGAGTTTGACTTTGGTTGGGCAGGGTGAAGGGGGGAGAGGCAACATTAATTTGATCCTGGATGTAATTTAGATTTACTGAGAAATGTCAAACCCTGGGTCTGTCCTGCCTTCTCTTCAATCAGCATTCCTACTGCCAGCCCTGCCTCCTCCTCCATCTCTGCTTACCTGTAGGATTCTTTCTCAGAGGAAACTCTCCACTGTGCACTATAAATGGTGTCACCTCAAGGACGCAAAGAATTGGAATTCAGCAAGTTACCTCATTCCCCCCAGCTTGAAGAACACGGGATCATGCAATCTTTTATTGGTCGTAACTCCTGCAAGTTGCTGTTTTCAGGCATCAGGAACAAAAACTTTTCTTGGTCCTGAATTGGTTGAAGGGGCTTTTTAAGGATAGGACTACATTGGCTTAACAAACAAGATGGCCTAATCTTAAATCTAATTATAAATTTCAAACAAATACAGAAACTGCAGTAACTTAGAAGCCAGATGTACCTGTGTTACCAGAGAGTGGCAACATGACGTCCTTGGGGCCAACCTGGCCCACATATACAGGTGCTTCTGGGGCATCCCCTCTAGGAGATGTTTTGAGTTCTTCAGGTTAGTCTGGGCTCCAGCTGTCCTGCCTGGAGTGATTAGGGCAAGAAAGATGAGTCAAGGATGGTCTTGCACATGCATCCTTCTTATCTCTGATACCACTTGCAACCAGCAGAGGCAAAGATACAGGCTCCGTACCCTTTGTCTTGTGAGGGTCTGGTTGTGTCTTAGGAGCAAACTGGGGGTCCCAGCATTTTTTGGTGCACCGTCTCTGGGATTGCTGCTGCTCTGGAGACACTTCACGAACACTTCTACCCCTCATAAGGTGTCCTGTGATGAATATTTGAAACAGTTATGGCCTTAAATACTTGGGTTAAAGCAGTAATTGTAAGTAATCACTGAAGGGAAAAATGAGACACTTATAGATATCAGATGACCTTACCACAGTAATACCTGTCTTCTCACGTTTTATTGTCTGGTGACATGATGAAGGTTTGGAAGATAATTGAATAGCAGGCATTCACGAGTGCAGCAGTGATTAAAGGAGCAAATAGCCTAACAAGCATGGTCAGGTACTGCGTGTGTTTCAGCTGTTCATTTTGCTGAAGGCCAACAATTTATCCTATGCCCAGTGGCTACTGACTCTCTCCAGGCCAGGTACATGCAATAAAAGTGGAATGTTAATTGGGGCAGAATGCAAGGCCTTAAAGGGACAGTGCTATAGCAGGTACTGATGATACCTTATTCCAGGTGGTTTTGCTCTTAAATTTTAATTTAAACTGTGGTCATTGAAGTGGTTATGGGAAGGAATTAATAAAAGAGGCAGCATATTTTGATGCATATTGGCCGTCTTCATTTCAAAGTGAAATCCAGGGCTAATTTTTTTCTGCAGATGAGAAGATACAGCAAATGTTTCCAAGTAATGCTCATGGTATATGAGACAGGCACTGTACTAATAAAGGTGGAAAAATGCCAGTGTTGTGGAATTATTGACAAGTCTGACATAAAATTCAGTTTCTGCAACACCATTCCATCCAAACAGAATTAATGGGATATTAGACTCCCAGGGTTGTGACTGCAGGTATCTCACTCACTAAACAGTTTCCCAGCTATGCAGTTAAGTGGGAAAGGCCAATACTACTCTTAAAAGTGTAAGGCTGTCAATACTTTTTGTATAGCATGTCTTGCTGCTTGCAGGATTACTGGCTCACTGTGGAAATAGTTATAACCTATTCCCCACACAGGCTGAGATTTATAGCAGGTGTAGGGATTCTTGAAACTTGGGAACAGCTTGAGAAAAAACTCTTCAGGAGATGGTTTAAAAATGTTAAGTGTCCAGGCTCAGTTTCACAAAGGTGTTTAAGGTTTAACCCTCCAGAGACTAAATTCCCATTAAGACCAAAAGGAAGTACCCCTGTAGGTTTTAGTTTTTCAGATACCAATGTGAATTTGACCTCTAGCATCTATAAAGCCTCCTGTTGAGTGGCATAAAATGTTTCCACTCTCCAGAGATTAGGCATATTGGTTAGCTGCACTAATCCCCATCTGTCATGGGANNNACAAACCCCAGAGCGGAAGAAAAAAAAAAAAAAAAAGAAAGAAAAAAAAAAAAAAAAGTAACTGAGATCCATAGCTGGAAAGCAACTGTCTCTCCCATGCTACACAAACTTGCTGGCTTGCTGGACCATCAAACCAAGCTATGCTTGGAGGTTTGCCACATCTTCTGTTTTCTCATGAATGGGACACTGACAGCAGTTGAGATCCTCATATTGCCCAAGCTCTCCTGACATGAGAACTGTGCGGTGATTACAGATGAAGGGTGTTGGTTACATCTGTTTCAGGGCTGCTCCACTCTCTCTGCTAACAAGCTGAACTGCCTCAGGCCAGTTCCCTGTTGTTTGTGGCACTCCTACCTTTTCTCACACTTGCTCATGAGGCAATGCACTGATATTTGTTCTGTGTGGAGCTTGGCTGCCAAGCATGTCCTTACCAGCTCATGTCACCAGCTGGATCAGGTGGACAGCAGGCTAGAAGGGAGAGATATGGTTGTGGTGCACTTTGAATGCTATTAAATGCACAAAGGCTTAGGAGGTTTTAGCTTTGCATTTTTAAAGATCACATATCTTGTTAAGGTATAACGATTCCTTCTTAAGGAATTTTTCATGTATTTCCTCTTTGAAGATCTGGGTATATTCTATCCTGTGGAAGTGCTATACCATGTTTTAATAGTTTTTGCTTAGATTTTAAGGCTGTCTTGAACGTGATAGATTCATATTGTCACTCAAATGCCACAGATTTCTTGTATGTGGCCCCCTTCTAAAATTCAAATCAATAAAGAGGGATCAAAAGTCTACATCCACAGTCTTATTGAATGAGGCCATGGACCAAAACCAGAACAATAAGTGAATGCCATTTAGAAAAAAATGAGAGCAGAAATAACATGTGAAAGTATGGAGAAAAACTCATTTATGGAACATAGTCATAAGCATCTTGACTTACGTGATCCACTTTATCTTTTTAGATTTTTTTTTTTTAAATTTCAGGGAAGATAAAGTTTCATCTTGTGGCACAGGGCAAATGATGGATGCTGAGCTGCTGGGACTTTTGCTTCTCATAAATGGCCAATCTTGGGGCTCCTATAAGGTTTTGATGTTGTCTCAGCTCCTTTCTCCCTCCTCTTGTTGTGTTTGGATAGCATCTCCTGCAGAGAGGGGGAAGCAGGCTAGTCAAGGAGGTGGTCACATGCCTCATGTGGCCTCAGTTCCTCAGAATACATTGTCCTTGTGGGAGGTTTGTCTCCTAACCTCACATTTGGGACAAAAGAAATAAGCCTTTCAAGTGAACTTTCCCATCTTTTCAACTCTCACTTTATTCCCAGCCATCACAGTCAGGCAATATTGAGTTCTACAGTCCAGAATGCAGTCTTCAGCAATCTCTGGTTTGACAGCAGGACCAGGATATCTCAGTTGGGTCTTAATTTTAATTTTTAGGACCTCACTAGGTCCCAGCTTATTTTATTCCTGTTTTCTTCTTCGTGGGATTACATTGCCTCTGCTGTCAAAATTACTAATAGACCCCTGAGGCAGAAAATGTTTCTTCTGTAATGATACGTACTGTGCTACTTCACATCTGGAGTGCTGCAGGGCCACTATTTTGGCTACCTCTCACTTTGCTGGGGAGTGAGATGGAAAAATGACTGTCTTTCCTGGTATACCTTTAACATACTTTAGTTTAGTTTACATTAAACACCCAGGAGTGAGGACAGAATGACAGCTACTGTACTGTGTGAGCTGCCCAAAGGTAGACTCTGTTAATACAGAAGTTAGACAGTGTGACAGATAGATGTGAGATAAGCAAAAGGCTATTATCCCAAGGTAAAGTTATTTCAACATACTGTCAATAACCCCTACTTATAATTTGGATGAGAGGTGGGAGAGGCATGACTTCAGCTGAGATCCTTTGACTGCCATCTACACCTTTCAGTGAGGCTCTGACACTTTATCAAAGGAAGGGGAAAAAAAAAAAGATCAGTCTTTATATTCTGGGCAGATGTCCAATAAGAAACTCCAGCAGAAGATTAAAGTCTTTAACATGAAAGGGAGATCTAGTGCAATGTGTAATATCCAGCAGTTCTAAAAATAAACATGTTTGTCAAGTCTGCAACAATCAGGATGATTGCTAGCCTTGACAGCATGACATACAGCTCACAATCTGGCACAGGGGAAAAATGTGATTCAAATATCTTCACAGACAAGCTGGTCTTTGCATTTACAGGAGAGGGACTGCACAACAGCTCTGGCCCAGCATGCCTAGAGTCTCTCCCCAGCTGTGACACCCCATTTCTGAGGAGCTCAGGAGGAGCTGGAAGATGGTTTCTGAGGGGGATTCAACAAAAACAGCTGCCTGATACTGCAGGTCTGACCAGACCCTTCTAATGGTTGTTAGAGAGGGAGTCCCTGGTACGTCTGCCGGAGTGCCACATGTTGATGGGTAAGTTGTTCAGACTGCCATCAGGAGAAGTGGCCCCAGAAAGGGGATGACTTTTCAGCAGCCAGTGGCCGAGCAGGGGGTAGGATCATACTCCACCTCAAAGCACAGAACAGGTAACTGACCAAAAAAGGGCTGTACACAGCAAATGACTACTTGTGTGCTGATTGATTTCACAGTGGGCTTCCTTTCGAAGGCCAAGATTTCCCCTGGGAGCAAGAAAGGAGCACTACACCAGATCCAACAATGGGGATGCATTTTGAGAGTGGAAAAGACATGTAACTTGACCAGGAAGCTGAGTTCAGAGTAGGATTCACATATGGAATTGCTATCTTCCCACTTCTAAGCATGCTGAAGGAGGATTAAATATATGTTCAAGAGCAGGAACTACTAGTCCATGCTCAGAAAGCTTCTGATATTTATGGCCAGAAATCTAAAAAGTGGCACACAGAGGAATTCAATTTGCTTCCTGGGAAGGAGCTGCTGGTTTTGGGCTCCAGGTGGTACCTCTGTAGCAGTGCTCTGCTCCTGGGCCAACCCCTGCTTCTCTGGGGAAAGCATCAATGCACAGGCAGTCCTCTTGCAGGGACTGAGCTCAAGTCAGAACTGAACTGGAACCAAAAGTCAACTATATGGCCTAATAAAGAAGTCCCCAGACAGTAAGCATTTGTTCTTTCTAAGAAGCATGATCAACCCGGTTTTCTCTTAAAGTGAAAAAGGTTTAAAAACTCACTTCAGCTTTCAGCTCTTCCTAACTAGGAATGTAATAGGACACTCAGTGCTTTCTGTGAGTCTGAGACCTGCAGTGAAGTCTCTGGGTATGAAACTCTAACACCGGGTTCCTTGTCTTTCCTGGCTAGCCTTACTCATCGCTCCTTGAGTTCCACATTTGCAAATCACTCCTTTCATTTCCAAATGTCCTTCCTGCCCTTTGGGGCACAGGATTTCTTTTACTTATTTTTACTTTCCAGTAAGCCAAACACTAAAATCTAAGTGTGAACATAATGTTAACCTCACTATGCCCTATTACTGGCCAAAAGAGCAGCTACATGAATTACAAAGCTAATGTTCTTCAGAACCTCATTGAAAGCCAGGACAGCTTAATGCAGATGCTCCCATGACCAGAACTGCAGGCATTTGCAACCCTTCACATTAACAAAATTCCAGGGTACTTTATTAAAACGTTGCAACTCCACCCACTCCCCAACACACTTTTGGGGTCTGTGAGCCTGAGGAAAGAAAGCATCAGGCAACAGAACTCTTTCTGGTTCTGGCAGGCATCCTCTGTTCCCAGATGAAGTCTTTGATTCTTATAGCTTTTTTTTTTTCTTCTTTTAAATGTAGAACTTATGACTTCATACTTTCTTCCTGGGGCTAAGAAGTGCTGGTTCATATCCATTAGTGCACATCACACTCTAGAGTAAATAACTCCTCATGCTCTATTCCTGTGAAAATAAAAGGCAAGCTCCTGACTCCTGTCATTTTGGACAGGTCCAGTTTTTATGGCAATTCACTATTTTTGGAAAAATACAAACATTTTAGGGAAATACAGCCACAAATAGCTGGCTTAATGCCTCACAGTTCATCCCCAGAGCTGGACTGGATGGGGAACACCCAGTTTCTCTTACTAGAGGTCAAACCAGAGTTCATTGCTTCTTAACTGTTCCTATGCCAGTCCACAAGGCTGTTTCCCATGCTGTTGAGAGCCTGCTGCGTCTCTGAGGGATCCTAAGGGAATTGTTCTGTCCTTGCTGTAGAAACATTGGATATATTGGGTCCATTAAATGATTTGAAATAGTTCAGAAAGTTTAAGTAATGAGAAATGACCTTCTGGCAGTGTTTTGAGTGAGGACTGGGAAAGTGTCCCCATATACAAACATGTCCAAACTGTTGCTCTTTTCTGGGAAAGCCTTGTCCAATTTATCTTTGTAAGGTAAGCAATTAGTTAAATACCATAATTTATGTGCTTACCCATAAGTGTGAATTACAATTCCTTGCCTCCTTGACCCTAAAAAGATATGTCTGGGTTTAATGACTCTAATTCAGCTGGTATTTTACCCACAGACACATCAGCATTTCTTGCATGACAGGGTAAGGGTTCATTACCCCAGGAAAGTAAATCCAAACCCCTGCCTAGGAACAGATCCAACAGTGCTCCAGCCATGCTCCAGGAACCCACGCCTGAGTATCCAACAACCTGAGCGCTGCTGATGGAATCCCCCATCAGCAATGCGGTTTTTGAGATCCCAGCTGTTTACCCTGGGCTCATTAGGAGGACTGGAATGCAAAGCTTTCAGGAGGGAAAGAAAGATCCCGTTTTCTGCTGGTTTCAACACTACTGCATGGTGTGTAGGAGGCAGCAAAGCTTATCCAGAAACCAGCTAAGGTGGAAGAACAGCCAAATCTTCCAAGAGCGAGGTTCCCACTTTCAGCTGAGCAAAGGCACTAATGTTTCCTGAATGCATTATTTCTGACATTTAAAAATGCCTGGCTTTAAAAAAAGTTCAGTAAAATGTGGCTCTATAACTGTTGGTATGAACTTTATCATTGATTTCAGCAGACCTAGAATTTTATATAGACCCACAAATCATCTATAAAAATCCACCTCTTTAAGCTTAGCCCAAAATGTTTTTAGATTCAGGTTTGTGATAGAGAGTGGAAGACCACACTGCCAGTTTGAGTCAGATGATGAAAGCTCTTTTACATTTAAGACATGATACTTGGGAATAGGATGACAGCCTGTACCATTTCACTCTATAGTAGCACATAATAGAGCAAGTGCCACCTGTTATGGAAGCTGTCAGCACTCTCTTCGGTGGAAGGGCGATCGAACAATGAAAAATGCTTCTCTGATCCAGTCAGGATTTATGATTACATGCTGCTGAGCACATTTTGGGGTTTAACTGATGGAAAGCATGCAAACATGCGTGCATCTGTTTACCTCACTGACCTTTGCCCCTGAGCTTGCAAGATTATTTATTCCTTCTTTTCCCTGTGACATATTTTGATTGTAAATATTTTATTCTCTATCTCCTAAAAAGATTTCTTCTTCCATGGAATTTCTTTTGATCACCTCTTTCATACACTTCATTACTGATTTACCCCAAATATACATGAAAGAAAATGTGCCCAAACTCACCAGGATGAAGTCGGATTTTTTCCCCTGGTTATTCCTCCCCTTTTGCTAAAGATTAGGAGAACCAGTTTGCCACAGGGTTTCCAACCAAGCTGTGTGGGCAGGAGACCTGGTAGGGAATGGAGGCCATTTCTTTTTGCAGAAGTGGCTGGGAGGATCATGCTCTGTTTAAACAAGCCTTCTTGCCATCACAAAAAGGATGCATACGGCTGGCTTCTGTTATTCTACACTGCCTTAGCTTAAGGAGAATATTTTTTCACTCTCACTGGTAAATAAATTTTGCAAGTCCCCTGAAGGCTTTGGGTGAGTTGTGCCAGATGAACCTTGTTTGTTAGGATACTTGGCACAATTACCACGGAACACCTGTTTTGTTATGGCAGCATTTTGCAGACGTACAACCAAGTCACTGTAGTCATCCAGAGCCGGAGGACCTCGCTCTTTGCTTAAGGTTTGTTCCTGTTTGTTTAAATAGGCACTTAAGGCAAAGCAAAATGGAAATTCCAGCATTTGATCAGGCTCTGGCAAGTAGCTCAGGGAGTTGCATGGCAAACCAAGGAGGAGACTGTAGAGGTGCATTTCTACCCCATCACTGTTAGGCTTGGAGAAATGAGGAGGGTTAAAATGAAGGTAACAGAAGAAGCTACTGCTCAAGGACTTGGAAACAGGCGAGCCCCTAGAGTTATTTAGGGTCTCCCCAATGTCCTTAGTTATCCCTATGATTGCAGGAATTGAGAGAATGAGGTCTTTTTGCAAGCTCAAGATGGAGCTCATGCCAGACTGTCCATGTCTCTTGAATTTGGTGATCCAGCATGGAACTTCATGTGCCTGGGATGAAGACAGAAAACCATCAGAAACAATAATACCACGTGCACTGCGTTTTATTTTGTGCCTAATCTCAGGCACAAGGAAGTTTTGCCTCACTTTCACCCTTGTGAAAATGTCACAAAATAAAATTTTAAAGCCAAGTTTATTTGTTACTAACTTTAGAGTTTTAGGAATACTAGATTTTTTACAGAGTTAGGAAGTACATATGTGTAGTATCAAAGCACTTAAACCAGATAGAGCACTACTGCTACTTTGTAACATTTTCTTTTATATTAATTGGGTTTGCAATTTATAGGTCTACAAAATCTATTTTTTTATTTTTAAAATCCAGAATACAAAAGCTTCAAAGTTTTTTTCAAGATTTATTCTTTAAAAAATATATTGTATCATTATGGAAAATTATATCAAAATGCCAGATTTCATCACACAGTTATTTTTCCATTATAAAAAAACTGCTTACGTTAGAAGATGAGACAGTTAAAAAAGTTTATGAAGCTGAAGCAGTTCTTACACTAAGGTTGAATCTTCTAAGGAGTGAATTCTTATTTGATAGAAACTGGCATGCCAGCATGCCACCAACTGCAGCTGACAATCTCATTCTGAATGCAGTCTCCTAAGTTGAAAGAGTATAAATGCATTCAAAAAACAATTAGGAAAAAAAAATAATGCATAAAAGACCATCAAGAGCAATTCCATAAAAAAGATATAAGTTCTTAGGATGTCCTTATAGCATGGATTTCTAGGTGCTAACAGGTTTTGCTGAATAAAAATATGTTTGTCCTGTTCTGATAATATTCTCTAATTATTAAATGCCAGACACTGAGCAAGCCTGGACTGAGCTATGTGGATCCTTGGTCTGGTACAGTTCTGTCACTCTGATTTTATTTTACTTCTTCAAAACTAACAACATGCTAGCTGTCATCAGTCACACAGTTCTTTATATAGTAGAGACTACTGTACTTCTCAGATTTTCAAATGAAGACATGTTTATCTACATATATTTTGTGAAATATAAAATGTGTGGTGCAAAATATTGCTGTGCCTAATTTCTGTAAAATATCAATTTAAGACACTCCAACTGACTTCAGTCACTGAGAAAAATGCATTTAAAATGTCTGTGCTCTGACTTGCTTTTGAACAAGGAATCACATGCCACAGATGCACATTTTGTTTTCAACTAAAAATTTCAGACTTTTTTTCTCCCTGCGAGGCATACTGAACTACCACTGCTGAGTGGTGCAGAGGATTTAGCAGGCACAGTTAGAAAAGAACCCCCTGGAAATCCCATCAGTGTGTCAAGACTGATGTTATTGATGTATATGGGGAGACTTCTCATTCCAACCCCTGCTGCTCCTTTAGAAACCCAGAGGATTGTTAACATGGTTAGAGAGAGTTCATGAACTCTGCTCTGTATGAATGCAAAGTATCTGGAACATTGATATGGAAGTGAAGACTCTCCTGCCTTTGTTTCTATTCATGTTCCTTTACATAATATTTTAATGATTAAGAACCAGATTTAGCCCTCTGATATGCCTGCTGATTCCTCTGAAGTCACCTGATTGTTACCAAACACAGAATTTAGTCCTGAATTTTGTAAAAATAAAGTGATAAAATTCCCACCTCTTCCAACTCCATAGAACTTTCAAATAAAACCATCTCCTTTGGCTACTGCCACCTATTGTTGATTCTACTAGAAAGAAAAAGAGAAAAGGAAGCTTAGAAGACACAGCACAGCCCTGTGGATGTGACTTTTGTGCTGGAGGCAGAGGCTAAGTTCCTTGCAGGGCATTTTTACCAGTGTTGCATAGTCCAGCAGGCAGGTGAAGGCTGATCCCCTCTAGCACCCCCTGAGTGCAGTGTGTACCACTGAGGTGACCATGAACTGCATAACGTGAAGCACCAAATTAGTTACAGCAGCCATTCATTAATCTACACACCTAAGCCTCTCTCAAGAGAATTTAAGACTTTTGCTGGACTGGGTCGAGCTCCTTCCTGGGTGCCAGTCTGCCACCAGCTGCCTCCACTGCTTTCCCTACCTCTCCTGCAGAGGGTCAGAAGATCTCGTCAGCCTGGGTCCCATTCTTCACCTGAGACATGCTCTCACATCATGAGCCAGCACCAAGTACTGCCTGAGAGCTTCTGGGAGGGAGGAAGTCCTGTGCTAGAGCCTCACAGACACTTCTTGAGCTACCTGTTTATCTATTTGCAAGCATAGCTGAGATGCACACTACCATGGCTTTTTTTTTTTTTTTTAATATAGCTTTCTCTTTTTGACAGCTTGGACTCTTTTGTATTCAGTGGGTCAAATTCTAAGGAGTATAAAATTGATTTAGCTTGCATGCAAAAGGTCATCTTAGACTGTGCTCTGAATTTCAATTTCTTGGTACTTCAGAGTTACAGGATGAGTTATGAAATGTACAATACCTACTAAATAATTTTAAACACCTTTTAGTATAACTAATACAATGTTTACAGCTAGTGTGCAATTAAGAAAACTGGTTGACACATCTCTAGGTTGGTAGGTCACTTTGGGAGAGTAAATATATGCTGCATCAGGAGCCTATATTTTACCAGGGGTTTGTTCAGAGTAATAGCTGGGGCAGTAATTTAATTTTCACAGCTATCATACTGATTAACTTCTGAAAGATGATGAGATGGAGCTCACACATGTAGAAAAGAGGAATTCTTGACTGTCTTCTCTACCATACCTTCTCATTTTGCTGGCTTGCTTCATGTGTTTAAGTTTAAATAAAAGGTTTTAGCCTGAGACTGTAACAAAATACAGTGATTTTAGATTTGATGGCTGGTAAACATGGCATTTGATGTAACCTGATACCACATTTTCTCTGTAGTAAAGAAAATAAGAGATTTATTGACAGTGGCTTATGGGCAGAGTAATTTGTTCAAAACAAATGCTAAAACAACAAGAAGCCTTCTGCTGCTGCCACCACTGAAGCCACAAGCAAACAGCTCTTATCTTGGAACTGAAGTCTAACTAAACACACTGCCTCTATGCATCTAGAGAGTGTGTGGCCAGAAGAATGCAGAGCAATATTGCCATTTCTGGTTACCTTTGCCTAATGATAGCCACAACACCTTAATTTTTTTTTTTTTTTCTCTAGACACGCATGCAATGGCACACTCTCTTGAACTGTAAACTTCAACAGAAATAAAACACATTTCAGCCAGCTACATTTCGCCACTAAACATAACATTTCTCTGCTTGTCTTGTCAATGATCCTGTCATTTTTTTTTCCAGAGTGTTGTATGATATTGTGCTTCTGGGTCCTGCTATAACAAGTGGAGCTAGGAATTCCCTTCTCAGAGTGCAGCCTTCATTGCTGATGGCTGTATTGACATGGAGATGATGGCTGAAGGTAATATGTATTGAAGGCACATCAGTCTGTTGAGATTGGTGATAGTCATTCCTGAAATGCTAAAAATAATCCTACATTTTTCAACATTTTTTCATGTTAGGACAGGCTTCATTGAAAGATGATATAATTTAAAGAGTTCAGGTCTGAATCTAGCTTTGTTTTATATGTCTTTTAGACATGGGAGCACACGTGCAGATTCCTGAAATTCTTCCTTGTATCCAGGTCTTTTTACTCGGTGAAGTGAGTGGAAAAGGCATCAGAGTCAGATACAACTGTAGCCTGTGTGGGATTTCTATTCTTAGCAGTGCCAGTACACTTCCATGTGATCTACTGGCATGCAAGTCTGCAGCAAAGCCCAAGCTCAGCTTTTCTAGTATTTAAAAGGCTTCACTAGTCTCCAAGAAGGAAGAACCTACTGCTTCTGGCTACCCAGGTAGACAGCTAAAAAGGGCAGATAAGATATCATAAGAAGGATGCAGGTTCATTGAGGATGTGGTTTCACCACATATTTGCCAGCAGGAACATGAGCAGAAACCTCAATTGTGCAGAAGGTTGTGCGTGCAGAGAGACACTGGAAAGGACCTTGGCCTCTGTCTTTCCTTCATCCAAGGGTGAAAGTACCACTGAGATCAGTGGCTTATGATTGAAAATTGTTACTATCCCTTGCCATTAAAAAAAGTGAGGTCTTCATTTATATACTATAACGTTCCTGGCTGTGGTGCAATTTTGGGGACTGTATGCAAAGGAATAGTCCTTTGAGAGGAAACTGTATTCTCTTCACGTCTCAGGGAGCAAATCTTGCATTTTCTCATTAAGCAGAGATGATAATTTCTGATTAAATGATCATTTCTGTTGCTGATGCACAAATCAGAACAGATCCCAGGTTGTTCATCAATTGTTCTAGAGCAATTCTTACATGTAGCAACACGTGTTCACCCACGTGCTCTTTCTTGCTGCTTGGACAGGAATCATCCCTTCAATACACTTGAGGCTGAATGTCCCAGATACTTGTTTTATCAGCTTCTGGCTATTTGGTGGTCAGCAAATCAAGGGTTAAAAAAAAAGGTTTAGCTGTTTTATTGATGAATATATGATTGTTAACTTACAAAATTAATTTACATAGCGAAAGGTTCAGTGGTTCGGAACTTTGAATTATAACTTTAATGCAAGTCTTTATTTAAATTTCTGATCAATAATTCTTAGAAGATGGCTTCATTTTTGTTGCCAAGACCTGTGTTTTTATGAAGAGCGTTTTCTTCAAAATAACCAATGGTTCAGGTGGTTTATATCTATTTTTAAACACAACGTCTTAGTATGCACTTTACCCTATTATGGATGTCTGTCACTCATGCTTCAGTCCAGTGGAATTATTGGTGAAACTATGACTAATAAAATTGGTTGTGAACAAAAATTCAATAACAGCAAAGTTAATTACATGTTTACAGGAGTATAAACTTACAGTTTGATCAATATGTAAATTCTGACCTTCAATGGTCTTTTCAGCTTTCTTTTAAGCTTTTAGTCTTGCAAAGATTAACTTAACTGCCTAGAACTTCCTTTTATGAAGTTACCTGAATATGAGAATGAAGAACTTAAAATAGTGACTTTATATTTGTCAAAAAATTTAAAAAGTACGAACAGTTGATATTGTCAGTACTCATTCATCTTATTAAATAGCAGTCTTAAACAGATATATATTTACTAATAAGAATAGCTACCTAACATTTTTTATATTTATTTTCATATAAATGATGTGATGAGCTATATTAACACAGAATTCTTGAAACACTCTGTTTGGGTATCCTGTCTAAAGTGGAGTTCTGTATAAGGGACAGTTGTTGAATCAAAGCACTTTTGAAGTTATTTGTTTCCCAGGGTCTGCCAGATTAGTCTTTATACATTGATGATCATCTTTCCCTGACCAAATTACTATTTTTTATCCATATTTCCTGAAGAGCATCTAAAGACACCAGTGCACTTGATTTTATACTGCTTCTTCTAGGGAACCCATTGCTCTTGCAGATTAAACAGACACTTCATTCCCTATTTAACATTACTATGGACAGTAATAAGCTTGATGCATAGAAGCTTTATTCAGGCCAGTCAAGAAAATATGTTTTTGGACAGATAACTTTCTGGTGAAGCTCTAATCTGACTTCAGAATGACACGTCGTTGGAGTGAACAATTTGCAGAAATTGCCAGCTGTACCACAAAAATTTTCAGAGGAGGACGTTGTTTCTATCTAGACATTCATCATTTGTGTGTTTGCTTGTCTGGTTTTGTGTGTACGTTTCTGTCCTAAGAGCCAGCAGGGAATTGCAATGTGACAGAAATTGAAGGAAGTTCTAGCTCAGACATGAATATATCCTATTGTGTAATATGAAGCTGTTATTTTTCTGAAGGATCTGTGGTTACAAACCAAACCACAAGTCTGAAGCAATTAGATGCTTTCTAGCATTTTCAGACTAAATGGCTTCTACAGCAGGACATGTTCTGGTTCAGCACTTAGGCAACTCTCAGACAAGGAAGTAGGTTTCTTGATGGACACACAAAGGATTGGCTTACTTTAAAATAACCTGCAGAATTTCATTCAATGTTTTAAAATGCTTATTCCCTCAGGAAGATTATATCTCTGATTTGTAGTAAGAGAGAACTTTGTTTGGGAGGTGTGAAATCTTATGGCTTACCCAGCTGTAACTTTTGCTTCTGCAGCTTCCCTCCATGTCCTACCATCCCACCATATTTAGACCTATCAAAAGTCCTAAATGTTCCTTCTCTCCTTTTTGGCAGGCTTTGTCAGTGTGTTAGAGCAGAAGTCCTGGCCCAGGAAAGTTTACTATTTAATTTTAAATAGCTACAAGAAACTCATTTTTCTCCTGGTTTTAACTGATATCCTCAGATAGTGTCAGTGTTCCCTCTGATACTGTCAGTGTTACTTACCTCAATGCCTCATGAAGTTAAGCCCCTGATTTCCTTCTTGTTAAGGTAACTGAATTACAGAAGAGAATAAACCACCCAAACACTGTAATTTGCTTCAGTATCAGCAATCATTTCAGTCCTGACTAAAGGGGGAATAATGTTGTATGGGAATAGCATTTTAAATGTACAAATTCAGAACATCATACACATCACAGGATCAGAGGTGGTCAGGCTATAACAGCATGGAAAGCTTACTCTAGTATCCAAACCAAGAGATGCTCTTTAGAAGGAAGTGTAGTTTTCATGATCTGGAACACACACACCTCTTCCTCAGCACTGGGAACATAACTGGGAACCAGAGACCCCAAGCAGCTAGCCTGAGGTATGTCATAACTTGCAGAACTGGCTGCAGCATTTCTGTTGGTGAAAAAGCCAGAGCTGTGTTGTGCCTCGCTGCTGGAGTATTAGTGCATTTTGCATGGTGTTTGCGAGATAAGGCTGAAAAAGGTTTGGTAACTTAGAATGAACATATATTTTGTCCTTGTTACTGAGATCTAATTATGATGCTGAAACAAAAAAGGGAGTGCAAAGTATCAGGCACACACAAGAAGTGAACCTAGTGAGAATTACTTGGTCATTGAAATCTAAAAGTCAGGAAGGTTTCGATCTTTGGGCTCACCTATAATTTGTGCACCATAAATGTAGACTGAAGTCGTTAGGGACTTTGTAATGACAGTGCTGTCTATAACAGTATCATCAAGCAAGACATTGGCATAAATCATTGGCACTTTGCAAAGTGTCACTTCTGTCAACCTCCCAGTGATGTGATCTTTAGTCTTTCAAATCTATAGACTGGCATTTGGATCAGCTAAGCACCTAACATCTTGTCTTGCATATTAAACCTGCTTTAGCCAATATCTAAATGCTGAAGTAATGCCTGCTTAAAAATATTTTTGAATTATTTGCATAATATAATCCCACTGTTTTAAAGCTTTCCTTTAGGGCATAATTGTACAGTCTGTCCTCTGTTGATGGATTCACAACTACCTTAATCAATAATAAAAAAATGGTATTAATTGAGGCAAGCAGCTCTACAAAATGAATAAGTAGATGTTAAGAAAAATTAGATACTAAAATAATCCCAGTCTATAACATACTTTCTAAGAAATGCTATGAAGATTAAAGCTTTTCAGTTTGAAATTGTTTTAGATGATATACAAGTTTTTATTATGGACAGAAACTGTGCTTGTATGGGTTGAATATGTAAACTAAATAACACAGGTAGATTTAATAACATCTTAAAGTGGACAGCAAGCAAAGAAAATTCTCTTTTGCCTCTCCAATGAACCTCAAACTAGAACTCAGTAATGTAGCACCTCACTGGACAATACTGAACTCCTATTGGAATTATCTTGCTTTACCTCTGGGTGAGCTTATAAAGATGATGTATTGCTAGATGTGTAAGCACTGCCGGATACGTTCCCAGCCCTGGACTTCTGTCAGAGTTACTGATAAATG
>WEZZ01010480.1:1554-19778 GCA_013400585.1 Chloropsis cyanopogon | reverse complement strand
AAAGCATTAATATAAAATAGTGATATGGTTGTCAGTTAACTTTCAATGTATTTTAGTGAAGAGAGGTAGAAATGCATCACTGAATAAAAAGAATTTATTTGAAGTACTGTAGGCCCAAGGTGAAAATGCAACACCCCATTGCACCAGTGGTAAATAAAAAATGCAGAAATATTAAATATAAGCAGAGCTGTGAAAAAGGTCTGCTAGATCAGGTATTTGGGGAAATACAGATGATAACTGGAAAAGATTTTAATGGTGCGCCTATCATCTCTGAAATCAATGGATGACAATGGAAAGCAAGAAAATAAAAAGGTAGATTTATTTCTTACAGTAACAAGTTCTGCTGCACTTCTACTTAAGTTAATAGTTTACAGTTAATCCAGACATGGTAATTTAACTGCAAAACTGCATTACAGGGGTTTGAGTGCTGTACTTGGCATAGAAATGTAAGATATTTTTAATTCTGAGCTATAAAAGGAAAGTGCAAGTATAGAAAGTCTGCAACTGAACTAAGTCTGAACCACAACAGCTTTGCAGGCTGAAAGTCCTGCCAGTTCTGTCTGGGAGAAAAGGCACTGACTGGTGAAAGACTCAGGACAAACCTGAGACAGGACAGTAACATTTGCCAAGATATGCAGTCATTCTGCATAGATCAAAGTTTTCAGGGGTGGACACTGCATTGACATTCTATATGGACCTAATTTAATTTATTAATAGGAATAGGTTTCCCAGGGAGTTTGGAGAATCACCATCCCTGGAGGAGTTCAAAAGGTGTCTGGGTGTGGTGCTGGGTGATATGGTTTAGTAGTTTAGAGGTTACAGGGCCAGTGATGGGTTAATGGTTGGACTGGATGATCTTAAAGGTCTCTTTCAATTTTGATGATTCCATGGTTTTATGATTCTATTTTATTTTTGTTGCATCCACCCCAACTGGAATTACAAAAGTACAAAAGAATAATTTCTTCAGGGAGAGAAATTTAGATGGCACACAGAGGGGTTAATATGTTCACAGATTTAGATGCCCTTAAAAAGATCAAGGAATATCAGATTTATTTTTGCACATCCAACACCTTTGTTAAAAAATCCTGTTATACTCAATGCTCAAGGAATCTCCCTAGAAAACACATTAGTGCTATTACTAAGGTTTACAGAGTTGATGCCCTAATCTGGAAGAAAAATAATGAGGTTATGTGATAATAGAGTGTAAGTAACTTTGGAAATAACCAGTCTTACTGGTCTGGAGCTAAAACTATCAACTAAAATACAGAAATTTTCCTTTCAACGAACTGAAGCAATTGAAAAGCTCATAATTCCCTAGTTACCCTAGAGGGACATATCCATGTTTTTGCAAAATTCTGTTTTGACTAGGAGGTTCATAAGCTATGCTAAGTGTGAAACAATAAAAAGGTATTAGTGACAGAATTCAGTGTCAATCTATGTGCTCTGGCAAAAAAAGGAAGGTGTACAGACATTTTTGGAAACAGGTAATTCTTTTGGTGAATGTGTGTCTAATTGAGTTGACCTGGGAATGACACATGCAAAACTGCCCACCGAAAAGGGACTGCTCACTATAAATAATTTTAGGAAACTGAGGAATGAAATGAACATATGTTCATGTCTTGGAGTATTAGGACAGTAAGCACAAGATTCTGTTGTCCCTCAGAGCCTCAAGAGGGACTCGAGAAGTGCTATACCTTTACCTTGCTGGCCAGACTGCCCACAATGCTCACAGACTATCCTGAGCTGGAATGGACCCATCAGGGTCATGGAATCCCAGTCCTGGCCCTGCACAGGACACCCCAAAGATCACACGAGGTGCCTGAGAACATTGTCCAAACACTCTGATGGGCTTGGTGCTAAGTTCCCTTCCATGGGGAACCTCTTTCACTTAGTTGTTTTCTCTCAGATATAAAGATTATATGATATTCTAACACTCATCAAAATGTAATTATCTATTTAATTATCTATATAATTATCTGTTCCAGGAAAAGATCCTATGTTTTCAGTTGCAGGCTACATCTTAAAGTTTTTAACAAAAAGCAAAGCAAGGCATAAACACTTCAGAATATCAAGAACAGAAACACTCCTAAATATCATAGATTTGATAAGTACTACAGGGAGATAGGAAAAATTTCCAGCATACATTAGAATAAGGATTCCTCATTTTTCTGAGGATGTTTTTGCAACACATCCATTTTATGAGAGGATCTTGAAACACTAAACAAACTGATTAAGAGTTATTTTTATTTTGCAGCTGGCGAAACTGAGGAACTGCCAAATTTGACCCCTACCCAAAGTTACACAATAAAGCAGTGGAGACAATTGTAAGAAAAGCCAGTTTTATTCCCTATAAATCTGTATCTAAATTTACCTACATTTTACCACAATGTTTATCTGGAAAATAATTGTTGGCACAATAAGTAACAATCAGCACTGGAGCAGCTGTGGTGTTAACAATTGTTGTTCCACAGAAAGTAAGGATTTAAAAGACATTTGTTAGTCAGTTCATCCTACAAATTACAGCAGTGCATATGCATTGTCATAAAATTCCATTACAGCTTAGAGGACACATACTAATATTTATTACAGCTATTAGGCTTCATAATTTTGAGAAATGTAAAAATCAAGATATTGATCTGTGGTACTAAAATAACTGAGTTACTAGAAGAGTTACCTCTTGTTTTTCTTCTGATGATAGAAGTTCATTAGGAGTGGAAAATACTTAATCCCTGTGTATCAGGATGTTTAGCTAATTATTGCGTTATTAAATAGTGACTCAGCCAGAAAGGTTCATTTGTTCTTCCTTCTCAACTGGAAGAACTTGAAAGCTTATGCAATGAGAAAGTGAAAGCTGAAACTTTCTTCTCAGCATCCCACTCTTTGTTACTCACATTTCCCAACACAGGGGAAAGATGCATTTCCTTCAAGGAAGGAAGGAACATTTAGATGTGAATGAATGCAAACACAAGAAAAGCAGGAAACCAACCATAGCTGTCAATACACAATTTATAGAGCTGCAACACTGCTGGGGTAATATCAGTCAGAGATACAATCACCTGTAAAAGGAATTCCTGAAGACCTGAGCTCAGAAATGAGACATTAGCTACGTTAGTACCCAACATTTGTTCTGAAGGCCTGGTGGTTGAAGAACAAAGCCTCTTTCCTTCCTAGGTTGCTTCCTTCAATGTTAGTTTCTACACTCCAGAACGATTGTGAGCAAGATACAAAAAAGCTGCCAGTAGCTTGTGAGTGGAACAGTCTTACTTCTTTCTGCCCTTGCCTAGTTCCAGTATAAATAAACGCATAAATAATAATTTGCCAACAGCTTCCCTCCTGCTGTAGGGAAATGTTTCGTGTTTGGTTGAAATAATTAACAGGCATTTTGTTATTTTCTAGCACCATATGTTGCTTTTCTGCTCTGTATTTGCAGCTCCTCAGACCAGCTCCTGATTTTGCAGTACCGGGAGTTGAATGGCAGATTGATTGTGGAAAGTGTGTAGAGAAAGGGGAAGGGGGGGAAGGGAGGCCTTATACACTTTCACCTTAACACTGGACAGAGAACCTGGGGCTCCAAAGGTCTGCTTTTGTAGCTATCAATGAAGTAAAAAGCCATTTACTTTTAACTGGGGACTGAGTGGCTCAACAAAAGAGCCAAACTAATTTTGTTTTAATTATTTATTGTGTTCCAATTCTCATGACTGATTCTCTTTTAATTGTATTTTTAATTAACTCCATTGATTGCAATGGACTGTACACTTCCCTCACAGAACTGCTGACTGGTTTAACTTCCATTTTGTTTAACTACAGCATCAAAAAGGAAGCAAGAGAAGACAGGTTTATCCAGGGAAAATGAAGGGTCTCTTCTGCATTTTGCTGGTGAATATGGGCACTTATGAAGTTAATTTTAGGAGGATTTTGTTAGCAATTTGTTGCTCCATGTAAATTTTTTAGGAATTTGTTACTCCATGAGTAACTCTAGTTTTGCATGGATTGCAATAGGGTGGTTCTGTTTCCACCTTATGATAACTGGGCAATATTTCATCTTCTACTGCTGCTAGGGGATTGGCTGGGCGGGAGTGGCAGGAGGCAAGTTCCTGGCACAGCACTGCCTCCATCTCTGCTCTGCTGGCTCCCATTGTGGAGCTGGGATCTCCCCTAAATCTGCTGGGTCAGCTGGGGGGCACCAGGGGCAGCTACGGCCCCGTGCCCTGGGCACCTCCCTGTGCCACAAAGTTCTGCTTATGCCCTCCAGCCTCTGACTGCTCACACTCTGAATATCCTGCTCCCCTACCAGCACTTCCAGTTTTCCCCTTGCAAGACTATGAATCAGCTCTGAGTCTCCAGAAATAGGACGAGTCTGGTGCTTTCCGTGCGCCCGCAGCACCGCACGACATCGCAAGCGGAGCAAGGGTCTGGCTGGCTGCTGGAGGAATAAGTGTTGTGAACCATGGTTTTGAATCCTCAATAGCTGCTCATTTTCACACAGCGGGTTTTTGTTACTACAGTTATCCAGAAAATAGCTGTTCTTTGGGGGAAATATCTCTTCATTTTTAAGAGAGCAAGTGTAGCTGTGTGAACAGGCCAGGTATTTATTCCTCATTCTCTTTTGTTTAAAATGCCCTCTCTATCCTAACAGGGAGCAGAGAGCTGAGACTGCCATATCCCTGATCATTCTTGCCCAACTAACATCAAATATTAATGCAAATAGCTCATAAGCTTGACAGATACAGATGTGATTTGAATAACTTTAGTTTGTCTTTGCAGGTATGGAATTTACTGTCAGAAAATGAGAGCTGTTGGCCAACAGTGCCACAACAGAAGGCTCTGCAGACTACAGTCTAGGAGCTAGTTGTTCAGCAAGAGGTGCTCCAACACTGGTGTATCCAGCTCATTTGGGTTTTTTCAACATTAAGTTCCGAACAAGGTTTGGAAATTCTCTTTTGGTAGTGAAAAAGGAAAGGGAGTTGGATGTAGATACAGTGCTGATTTGAGGCATGGAGAGAACAGTCGGATTTTAAACAATTTCTGTCCATTCTAGGTACTGAGTAAGTGTGGCACAGAAAAAAGAAACACTTCAAGGCTTTTCAACTAAGAGTGAATTTCAATAGAGGAAAGGTTTCTTTAAACTTGATAAGTAGATGCTTACTTTTGGGAAATCAGCATTTTTGAAATTTCAAAAGCATCCTCTCAAGAGTATTACACAGGGGCATAAACACACTACTGTAGTTTCCAGCTCAGATAAACAAGCAGAATTGCATGTTTTCTTTACTCTCTGTTGATAGAAAGCAATGGTATCTCAAAAGAAAGGCACTGCTTGCTAATAGCAAATAGTTTTGGTACCCCTGAGACCCTGGTCACAACTAAGGATTATGAACTATCCTCTCAATAAGATTTTCCAATCAGTTTTGCCCCTACCTTTTAATATTTCCCTCCTTATCCTTCTAGCTTACTTTTGAGAATATCGTGGGCGACTGTTTTAAACCCAAGACTTATGGGATCTACTTCTTCCTTATCCACAAAACGTCTTTTCCCATCACCTAAACCTCCTGGCACTGAAGAGCTTCACCTAAGAAGGTCATATTTAAGCTGCTTTGCAAAGAGGAAGTTGTTGAAACAAATGCCTGAGCTGGTCTGTGAAAATACCATTTTTTTGAGCTTTATGAAAAAATATATATTTTATAAATATAAAATAGGTTCCCAAATGACTTCCTGCTTCTCCTTATCTGACCTGAGGTCAAAACCAACAGTTCCCAATATTTTGAGACATGAGTCATTCTGTTGGGGCAGCTAGACTTAATTTCTGGGACCCACATTTAGTATACAATCATTTTAAACCACCCCATGATTCATAAAAGTTTCTGTTCTTTGAATTTGTTGGCATCAAAGTTTTAGTGCTATGTTTTCTGATGGGAGACTAAAACCCATAGCTCACCAAGCCTACAGAGGGAACAGAGTAATTCAAATGCAGCTTTGGCAGATTAATGTAGTTCTGATTCCCTCTTTTCTGTCCCCAAAATGCTTGGTGTGGTGGGTTCATATTAATAAGTAAACTTTTATTTTACTCCAGTTAGATGTTAGAACACAGTGGGAGTGCTGGAGCAAAGTTACATCTATGTTTCTATTAATTGCATGCAGTACATCACTGAGCAGAATTTTAATAGAGCTGAAAACCTTAAAATGAGTGGGAAAAAATATCAGTCACTCACAACTGAAAAATAAATCAGGGCAACCTCTGGCTCTGGGCAGTGCCTTGCACTTTAATCTGTTCTTGGTAGAGCTCAGAGATTGTCACTATGTGGACCAGGAAAATACTTCTGTTAAGTATTGCATATGGCTGTGTGAGAGAGTCACTGCATACCCAGGTCTTTGCTTTTATGATTTACCACAGCCATGCTATGGCAGGGCAAAACCCCACATTATGTAAACAGGACAAACACAGGCTGCTGGATGAAGGAAGAAATGAAAAACTAGTTGAAGCACCTTTAAAATCTTTGTCATAAATAATACTTGTAGACCAAAGCTGGACCAGAAAAGAGAGATCTATTAATCTTTTCTACCTCTTCCTCTTTCACCTTCCCTTGCCTGGCTTTGCAGTTTTCAGGCACCTCTGCTTATGGAAATTGTTCTAAGGCTGTTGTAGATTCCATTACTCTGAAAGTACCATTTCTTTCTAAAGGCATCCAAAGATAAAGAGTACAATTGAGGAGTGTTTTTCAGAATCAAAGGAAGGGGAAAAGTCATGTTAACATAAATCCCTGGGAAAGGAACACTAAACATTTCTGATTGCAAATTTTGCTTTCCTGTTACATGTGCCAAAAGATACTGAAATCAATGTGAACTGGATGGGCTCAGGACTTTTCTCTGTCTGAGTAGCTGCCCCTCTGAAGGCAAATAGTAGCTTTGGCTGGAAAATGATTTTGTTTTCTGGTTGGAGCTCTGAATCCTGTGCAGAAATTCACCATTATAATATTGAGATTATATCTCCCTCCTGACTCGCTGCTCTCCTTCTCTAAAAAAGAAGGGATGGGAGGGCAGAAAATGGAGGGCAACTGAATTAAGAACCCTAACTATAAAAATGCAGCCTTTATGGTGAAACAATTTCATTGAAAACACATCCTCGTTTTCCCTTGCTGGGGAGCAGCTCAGACTGTCTATTTTAGCCTGTCTTGAATAAATTGCTTTCTCTTTTGAGCACTGGCTTATAGATGTCTATGCCTTGTGAAGATACTGATCTAATTTGTATTTGATGAGCTGGGAAGCTGTAAATGACCATATGTGTCATCTTGGGAACATTGTAGTTTTATGCAGTGTTCGACGAGACCAAGGATCCATTAGTGACCCAACGGAGGAGTTTTAGAGCAGGCAAGGAGAACTCTCTAAACACCATCTGCTCCTACTGTTGCTTGTGAAACGATGTCACATCTGCTGCTCTAAAAACATTGTGCTGATCTCTCCTACAGAACACGACTGCTGTGCTCCTCTCAGCTCTGGAAAAAGGAGTCAGTGCCACAGGACTGGGACAAGAGGTGTTAAATGTAGATGGAATTGCACATGGCCTGCTTGGCTTCCATATCTTGTGACCGACCAAAAATGTCAGGGGGAAAAAAAAAAAAGGAAATTAAGGAGAGGATTCAGCACTCTGCATTTAACTGGTGAAGCTGGTTAAATACTTTGACTGTTAGTCTTTGCTGAGCTACATCTTGCCCCAGCTTGGCTGCTGCTGGTGCAACTAACTACTGCATGCTTCAAGCCTAACATGGCTAAGTCTTCTCAGAGATTGAGAAGGCATTTGAGATAGCTTGATTGGTGGAAAATGAGATGTGTCTTTGGTTTCAGATGAAATGAGCTCAGAAGGTACTACCGTTTTCTTTGGCCATCAGATTTTATGGCTTAGAGTATTTGGCTGCCTAACACCTATGAGGTGTCATAAAGCTAATTTACCTACCTTGGAAGCTTCAAATGTACACACTAGTGTATTTGCAGTATTTATTTGCAATACTACTCATTACTACTGTACCCAGAGTGATCATTTCATAATGGTGGTGTATAGGAAAACAGTGTTGGTATCAGAGGAGAGAGGTTAAAATGAGGCAATAGAAATCCTTGGAAGCACCAAGGAACTGCAGTCCCAGATAATTAAAGATTTAGTATTTGGCTTTCCACACCCAAATGCAATTGTTAGGACCTGAGATTCTTTTACAGCATTGCCAGACACAGAGACTGTTTTCAGGAATCTGCAGATGCAGGAAAAATAACAGAGTGAAGTTGTTAAGGTGTTTGTTACTTGCAGTTCAGTGGCTATGCTCACTTCACATAACAATGAGTTTAAACTAGTAGGTCTTGAAATTATTGTACTTGCCTGGTATCTCTGAATGGTGAAAAGAGATTAACACCATCTTCTGTCAATCAAGTTTATGGTAAAGGAATTAAACCATCTATTTTAATACCCATTTTGAGAAAAAAATGTTAGGCTACTGACAACCTGATGGTCACCTCCAATTTGCAAAGCAGAAGGGAACAAACTGTGCAGTGTCATGTGGAATACCATGGCAAGAAAGAGGCCAGGAAGTCAAGAAAGGTGGGCATGTGACATTTTCCACTGTTGTATGAGACTCAAAAAAGGCCTTAATGATATGCTCTGCCATGTAGATATCATGCTAACTACTGAAGCATCTGATGTAGTTCACTTTCTTACTTTCCTCTGATAACGTAGAGATACCACAGCTGCACTATATCAGCTATTGAGGGTAGTTCTACATTGACTCACCTGTCTGAAAGAGCAGGAACAGATCAGAAAATAGGACACTGGGAGACTTTTCAGGTGTTTGGCTGCTGGTTTGATCACTGACCTGAGCAAGGCATCTCCTTACCCTTTCCTTCTGGTCCCACCTCTTACTATTTCTCTTTTAGCATATTGCATGCATGAGTCAGTGAAACAATATATACTTTCCATTATAATGTATTTGAACCCAAATCTTACTTGTAAACATCACTGTACTGTAAATAGAAATGAAAGATTTGGTATTCATCCAAGAACAAAGCAAATGTCTATTTTTACATCATGGTGGCAGGCTGGAAGGGCAGAAAGAGGACTCAAAACCTTGTATAAAAGAGCTTTGACCTAGAGCAACAAAATCTTGTCTGCTCTTTCAGCAAGATTCTGTTAGTACTCAGATGCCCTAGAAAATGAGAACCTAGAAACTGTCCTAGAAACTTTCATTTAGAATGGGAGATTGGTTGCATTTTCTACTGCTGTGGAATTCTACCACAGCTTTTGCATGACAGTCTCCCTCAATTCTTACAGAATTTGTAGTTTTCACAGAATATTCTGAGTTGGAAAGGAACCACAAGGATCTTTGAGTTCAACTCTTAAGAGAATTGCAATTATAGGGATTAAACCCCTTCATGCCTCTGAAGTTCAGGTGTGTGAGGCTGTGATTTCTGAAGATGCTTGTGCACCTTCAGGCAGCCATCCCTGTGCTCAGGCATTTGTCTTGTGAGAGAACCTACAATGAACAGCAGGAATCCTCATGGATAACAAATAGTCATAGAGCAGAAATTAATATAATTTTCCTTGTTTGTGTTAATGTCTGTGACACTGTGCTTCAGTGGCTACCTGCAGGGTTCCTTAGGAATTAAGCAGCCCACCTGGATTAGAGATAAAATGAATCTTTGAATCTTCTCAATATCCTATATAAATGTCAACTCTGGTTATATTTCTTCTTTACAATAGCTATTGTAATAATGATTTCTTGTGAGAGGAATAAAAAAGGGTGTTATTCTACATTGTACTTCATTCATTTGCATTTTATAAGGATGTCATCCTTTGTAACAGGCAATTGCCCCCTTCTGTCTCAAGGCCTATAGAAATTAAATCCTTTAGGGCATACATTGCTTGAAATCAGAGTAAGAATGAATACTTTGTTTTCAGCTGGTTTTGCTAAGGCTACAGGAGGGAATTGAATTGCTCATATGGGGTCAAAGTTTAGCCCTTGAGACTAAAATCACACAGGAAGGACTATGACTGCACAGTGACTCTCCAGGTGGCTGAAGCACCAGCCTGGGCCAGTTGATGTCTAGGAAATAAGCAATTGCCATTGCATCTATCTTCACTGGTGCAGCTTTGCAGGTCCAACAAATTATTGTCAGACTTGAAGTTCAGCAAAGTGAAATGCAAGGTCCTACATCTGGATCAGAGCAATCCCAGGCACACCTACAAGCTGGGCAGAGAACTGGTTAGGAGCAGCCCTGTGAGAAAGGCTTGGGGGCGATGGTTGATAAAAACAAAATATGAGCTGGCAAATGTGCTCACAGCCCAGAAAAACAACCGTGTCCTGAGCTGCATCCAAAGGAGTTTGGGCAGCAGGGCAAGGAGGGGATTCTGCCCCTCTATTCTGCCCCTGTGAAACCCGACCAGAGTGCTGCATCCAGCTCTGGTGTGCCCATTAGAAGGACATAGAGCTGTTGGAGCAAGTCCAGAGGGAGTCATGAAGATGAAAAAAGGACTGGAGCACCTCTTTCTACAAAGACAGGCTGAGGCAGCTGGGGCTGTTCAGCCTGGAGAAGAGAAGTTTGCATGGAGAACCCACAGCAACGTTACAGCAATGGAAGGGGCTACAGGAAAGCTGGAAAAGCGACTCATTGTGAACTGCAGTGATAGTACAAGGAATACAGGGCACAAACTAAAAGAGTGGAAATTTATGTTAGATATGAGGAAGAACTTTTTCACTGTGAGGGTGGTGAGGCACTGGAACAGGTTGCTCAGGGAGTTGTTGAAGCCTCAACCCTGGCAGTGTTCAAGGTCTGGTTGGGCAAGGTCTTGAGCAATGTGGTTTAGTGGAAGGTGTGCCTGCCCATGGCAGGGGGACTGGGACTAGATGGCCTTTAAGGTCCCTTCCACTCCTTAACGTTCTTAGATCAGTTGGTTAGAGCTGCTGCTAGTAATGCCAAGGTTACAGGTTTTATTCCTGTGTGAGCCTTCACTTAAGAGCTGGACTTGATAATCCTTGTGGATCCCTTCCACTGAATATTCTGTGATACAAATATATTGGGGTGTCTAAGGAATTATTATGAGGATTATGAGGAGTCTATGGCTGCATAGGCATGGTAAATTCATGCTCCAGTGGCAAAGTTTCTGCCTCTTACCACCTGCATTATTCAGTCTTAGTTTACAGTATGTGAAATCTTAAATTCCAAAATTTAGCAATGGTACTATCCCAATCCAAGCTTGTTTTCTAAGACAGCCTCTGCAGCTTAGTAAGTCATTTGTATTGATCAGGTTTGCTCATATTTATTTTGTGTGATAATGACATGGTCTTAGGTGAGTAATGTACAATTCCTTAGGCTATGTATACATATAGTTGCAATGGTGAGGTTAAAAATTTTTTACTAGACCTCTTGCACACAGAATGTGTACTACCAGCAGTTAATGGTAAAATGGAAAGATACAACTCTTCTAAGAAAGAAATTGATTTGCTGTGATGAAGAAAAATCAATATCTAATGTTGTGGTATGTGATTCCTTGCCTAGGTAAAAGTAGGTATGTAAAGATGAGACATAGCTGGAAATTTGATACTCATCCATGTATTCCTGAAGTTACTGAAATGTAATTTTCAGGTTGATTCAAACCCTAAGGTGCTGCAGACTTACTCAGGTCTGAAGTCAGATTTCTGTATGATTATTTAAGAATTAAATTTTAACCTGTATTTTCTTCCTAACAGTAATAGTGGTATAAAAAGCTTTTCTGAATGTATTGGTTACTTGGAACAAATGTATTTGAAATAAAATATGTATTAAAAGACACAGGCTAATCTGCTTTCATACTTGGCTTTCTTTGTAAAATACCCTAAGGAAAATAGTATGTATTGTTTGGATCCATCCACATTTCTCTATGTATTGATCTGTCCTTTGACAGAGTCTGACAAGCATGTCTTTCCAGTTCTTAGAAACTTTTCATTTTGTGCAACCTTTTTCAGACATTTCCTGCATTTTTCAGCCCACTGAACTGGTCATATCATTTCAGTCTGGAGGTATCACATAGTCTCCACCACATTGGTGTGGATTCAGACGCTTGCTTTCATTTCGTTAAGCATTTTCCTTTCCTGCTTGTTTTTCCAGTGACTTCAAATTTAGATCAATACATAGAAATGAAAAATGATTTCATCCTGCTGGCCGGGTTACTAAATATTTAGACCACACCAAGGTCATGTCCATCGCATTTTGGAATTGCTTTCTACCTATCACAAGTCCCTCTAACTTCAGTCACACAATGAAGCATCCTTTCTTTTTTCTGCTAGCTGTCCAGAAATTCCTCTGCATAACTCTACAGTGACAGTTGGTTTTTTGGTGAGATTTCATTTCAGCAGCAGCTCTTTGTAAACCAGTAAACTCTTGCTGCAGAAATTGAACATTTCGACCAGTTCTGAGAAGTCTGAAAATCACTTTAGTGGGTCTGGATCCAGTCAACGGTAGTACAGAAGCAGTTGTGGACACCTCAAGGGTCTTCAGAAAACATAATAGACAGGAGGCAATGTCACAGCATTCATCTTCTGAGTCACATTTTTTTTTTATTAGCTGCAGCTTTTATAACCTCAAACTTTCAGGCATGTTCTTTCATGCTCTTCAGGATGTGTTATTATACCTCTGCTATCCAGTTTTTATATTTAAGTCAATGTAATCTTATAATTTCTTTCTCTCTAAGATTGTCTTCTGCACACGAATAATAACTTGGCAACTAAAACTTGGCAAATAGAACAGTTTCAGGCAATGTTCTTTATGTGTATTCAAATGAACATTACATAACCAAGAACTTTTAAAATATCTTGACAATAATGACACCCAAGACTATACAGTTATCCTTTTGCTCCTTGCTAGGCATGCTTCAGGTGAGGACTTGGCACTAAATAGATTACACTGAAGTCACAGTTTTTGCAAGTAGGAGACATGAATCTGTAGATGAGGCCAAACGTTTTGTATTGTACACATCTCTTGTAACATCTCTTGTATTTTGTCCTGCCACTTCTTTATTTCCTCATGTTGAGCTCTGCAGTCAGAGGCATTGTTTGGTGAGGTAAAACGTCTAGTAACGACTGTGTTTAATTTAAATGACTAGGCTTAGAGCAGACTGATGCTTCAGCTGGAGTAGACTGATGCCTACACAAACTGTGTGGAATTGCAGAGCACTCGGCAGTGTTCAGTCAGCCAGTACTCGATCGGTTGGAAGTTTCAATCTGTACATATAATCAAGTCCACTAGAAAAGATGCCCTGACAGATGCTTAATTGAAATTTGAAAAAATCATATCCTGCCATGGGCTCAGACTGAAGCCTCCTCACCCCTTTGTAGGACAGCTCTCATTGTGGAGCTGTGACACAACGCAGTGTGCAAATTCTCTGTTTCATTACCTTTCACCTCTTCTCCCTCCAGAAATCTTTGATAGGTAGCAATTAAAACATCCAAGGACATAAAATTCTAAGCTCAGGTTGCTGAAGTTTGAATAAAATTCTTAAGACTGGGATGTTTTCCTATTTGCTGCAGTCCTCTGTGAAATGAAACAACTTTTTGTTACTTTGTTTTTAAACTTGAATGGACTTTTTAAAGAATAATGCAGTTGTAATAGCTCCCAGTTTAGCAACGTCTGTGTACATGTGTATAGTCTTCAGCAATAGTTCCTGGACATTTATTGTTTCAGTGGAATTGGAAATACTACTCTGGAGACATACTAACCTATTATATCAGTGCAAGGTTTGGCAGTTCAGGATTCCAGACCGTGCCATGCTAGCAAACAACAATTTCCCTTTGCTCTCCTTCATGGGTATAAACACCTCTTCCTCATCCAAAGAAAGAAAGTAATAAGAAAAAATTAAAAACATAAATATTTTTTTTACCAGACCATAGAAGAAAGCTTCAGCCTTTTTTTCCTTCTCTCTCCTTTTTTTTTTTTTTTTTTTTTCCAAATTCTTAAGTTTTTGTGGTTGCTTGGGTTTTTTTAGCACATGAAATAAAAATTATCAATTGATATGTATTAATTCCAGACACACAAACATTAGCAACACTTTCAGGATGTCAGAGGTCTCCGTAGTACTTGAACACACTAACTGAGCATTCTTGTTTAGTGTAGAGATACCAGAGCAAGTTCTAAATGAGTGACCTTGAATACCTGAGTGGCCTGTCACAGTGCTCTCTTCACCCTTTCCTAAAGGTCACTTGACTGTTCATATCAAGCTGACCTGGTTATAGATATGCTTCATTGCAGTGCAGGAATAACCTTCTTGTTTGATCTTGTGAAGCTATGTTCCAGACATCAAACTAAAAGGACTAGGGAATTTTATTCTGTTTTTCCTTCCTCCCACACCTTCTACAGCTGGTTTCTTGAGCTACTAAAAATAAACATTCCCTCTTTGTTCCCACCCTGGAGAAAAGCTTGTTTACGTGGTAAGAGCTCACCCAGGAAGACAGAAACATTTTTCAAATAGTCCCACTAATGCATAAGTACTTGTCATATACCACCCAAAGAAAATATTCGAGAGAGCTCACCATGCTTGTACTTCTAGGAAGAGATGCAGATTTTGTGGCTGGAATTCCTTTGCTTTGAGAAATCATAATTTCTACTGGCAAGCCAGGTCTTGTTCTGCATGAGACACCATTATCAAATGACCTGAGAGAGGGACTTGTATCCAGGGACAACGATTTCTCTAATTTGTGTGGTCGTGCTCCAGCCACGATGTTGTCACTTCTCAGAGTCTCTAAGTCTATTTCTTCATGGGTCTTCCCATCTAGAATGTTTTCTTTCCAGTTTTCAGGAGTCTTTCTCTTAATATGAAAATCATCTAGGCTTCTCACACTGGATGGAAAGGTATTTTTCAGTTTAGCAGCTCGGTATGCCCTCAGGCTCATGGGATCAAGCACTCTGAAAGTAACTTCATTAATAAATTGAGAGAATTTGAGTTTAGCTTCTATTTTTTCTTCCACAACAGACAATGAACTTGATGATCCTTGACTCACCAAGCTCAAGTCAGATGTAGAGGAACTGCTTTTCTTGTGGGTCGTCTTCTGCCTCTGGAGCTTTTGGCTTGTGCTTCCCACTTCTGCTGGGTATAGAGAAGAGTGTTCCAGTCCATGAGTTTTTTCACCCCCTTTCTGACAGTGCTTTGATCGATGGGGTCGATAGCCTTCATCCTTATTTTTGCTTTTAACAAAGCTTTTAGCTTCTGACCTTGTGCTGCCCTGTAACTCAAAGCTGTCCTCACTGGAGCTGCAGCGTTTTGAGTAACTGCTCATTGCCAAATCTCCAGAGAGGCTCCTCTCTGCATCAGTTCCTACTTCTGGTGCACATGCAGCAGTGCATGCACTGCATGCTCTTTCTTCATTCACCCTGCCACCCCCCTCTTGCTTGGCTGCTCTTCCAGGCACAGCACCCTCTGGCTTAACTGGGGAAATGGAGCCTTTCAACAGCAGCTCCATTTACTTTAGTGTCTGTCTGTCAAATACTGCCACTGAAAGAGGGATTCCCTTAAATCCTCCTCTAGCTTGTGAGACAACAGGCATGTCTTTGGAAGGCATAACAATGCACCCACATTTTGTCCCATATGCACCCCAAATTATGCATATGTTTCATCATCAGATCAATAGCAAATTCTCATCATTTTAATTAACCATACTAATGAACAGAATCTATAGGACATGCAAATTTTCCAGGGTATTGAGTGTTCAGTGGATGAGCATGGGCTTTCATTGACGCAAAGCAACATATGATATATTCCTGTTTGTTGAACTGGAAATCAAACTACCATGATGTAGATCAATTCTCACTAAGTAAAGTCTGGGTTGGTTCTGTTTCAGGGCTTTTTAAAATCCAATAGTAGAGAAGGTCATGCTATATTGTTCTAATGCTACTAGTGTTTGCTGTTCTATTAAAAAAGTTAGTGACAAATCTGCTAGATCTGCTAGAAAAGCAAATAAAACGTGATTCTAACTTTCTACCTGCTTGTTTCTTGCCATAACTTTAATTCTAAAATAATTTTCAAAGGTTAGGATCCAAAGCAAGGTGCAATATTTCAACATCGTCAATGAGCTTGGGGTAGTAAAGATAAGTTATTTCAGTACCTTGCATGTGAAGTTCTTCTCTGTCAGTTCTTCACTGTGTTTATAGACAGGCAAGTCTGAACTGTGAAGTGAAGAATTTCTGTTTATGGTTTGTATATGCAGGAACCTAAGGACTACTTTAAGTGAGGCTAAAGACTATAGTCTGACTTTATAATCAGTGTGGATATTTGTAGGATCCCAATGATCTGTTGCCTCAGGAAATGATCAGAGAAATGACTGAATGATAAATTTGAAAGGATATTTTTTTGGTTTTTTGCATCTTACTTTAGCATAAGGGTGAAAGCAAGTAATTTGCCCCTTTTTGTGTGGTGGGATCCAGATTCTGCTTACATCATGTCAAATGCAGCAAGCAGAGAAAGAGAAGAGGAGACTCACAAGCAGAAAACTGAGTGACCTCCCTTAAACACAAAAGCACATTTAAAAATATGATGCATGCTGACAGGTCAACAGCAGCTTGAGCTGCAATGTAGTTCCATGTGCTTTTGAAGCAGACATTTAGGTCCCTCATTACAAGGCACTTTACTTACTGCTAGAATTTATTGTCTCCACTTTGGTAATTCCAACACTCATTTAAATCATAGTTCATAAAAGCTGCTGAAGTGTTGCAAATCTCTCAAATTAACATAGTAAGTACATTAATTTTGCAAATAACAGGGGAACATGAAGATCCTTTTAACACATCAGAAATCAATTGCTTTTACTGGAATTACTTTTTGAAATGCTTCCATATTTCTATGGGACTGTGCCATTCCATTGCATGCTACAAACATTATCCTATCAGAGAGATAATGTGGATAAAAATGCGTAAATCTTGCTCACACTGTCTTGTTTTAGATGAATTTATGCCTCTCTCACTTGAATGTGAATGGTAACACTTTGAAGGGTTGGCAAATGCTTTCCATTGTCAACAAAAAGATTTTCATGACCTTTTCAATGCAGTCAGGGAACAATACAACACTACTCTCTTCTTGTAAAGCCAGAATTCAGGGATTTTTCAGTATGTCCAATACAGACTTGTACAAACTTAATGTAACTCTTGAAGCAAGAAGGGTTCTGAAATACATAGGATCTATGCTAATTCATTTTAGGTCTTTTGCCTTCTAGATCCATTAGAGCTTGGCAAAGTGTGAGTTCTGCAGTTTTAATGGACTTTATTAATAATGCCTGCTTCAGAAACAGAGCAAGCCTCACTGTTGAGCCAGAACCTGTAATGACTTGTACCTATTTGGAGAAGAGCTTTTTTATTCATGAGAGATTGGGCTCCTTTGTACATGAATAAAGCTATGTTAACTACAAGCATAAATTCAGATATCCATTGCTTCTGTGCAAATTTTGAGGTATGAATTTAAAAAGTCTTTGGTACAGCCAATAAAAATGGATCACATAATTCTCTTTTATTGTCAGGAGAGAGCTTTTCTGTTCAGAGAGATGTTATTTGCATAGCAGTAAAATATATGTATAGGTATATATATAGATAAATGGTTATAGGTAATTTAGGTAAGGTACATAACACTTGTGGGTGTCATACTGCTTATACTGCTGCTTCTCTTTCTTCAGGTGATTTCTGCTTAATAACTCTAGACATACGAGACAGACATATCTGATTATTAATAAAAAATTATTCACAGCTGCAAAATGGAAAATAATTCTTCTTACTTAAACAATACAGATCTTTTTTTCACATCAATCACTGTGAATCTTGGTCAGAACAGATGCTATCAAAGTTTGTAGTAACAGCAACTATTCAGTGTTCTCTCTTAAGCAAATTCACCAAAACATTCTCTAGAGACTAGCTGAATTGCAGAAATTATTTCCATTATGTATACAAATAGAGAAGCTGAATATTAAAATATGTTTAAAAATCTGAATGTTTGATACCTTGAACTTTTTAATAATTGATGTTCGTTATTTGTTTTCCATATGCTAAGTGACTTATTTTTTGAAGTGCAGGAGTTGTTTTACCTTATATATTTAAATTCCTTTGAAGACATTGTGGATGTAGGGAATTTCCTGTTCCAATGCAAGCAGGTGTGTCTGTGAATGGCAATACTTTGCTGGAGTAGTCTGGGCTGTACTCTTGAAACAAATAACTTCAGAGAGCTCAAATTCTTCTGTTATTTA
>WEZZ01010479.1:17412-40648 GCA_013400585.1 Chloropsis cyanopogon | reverse complement strand
CAGGATCCTGCCCATGGAAAAGGGAACGGGATCCTGCCCATGGAAACGGGATCCTGCCCATGGAAATGGGAACGGGATCCTGCCCATGGAAACAGGAGCGGGATCCTGCCCATGGAAACGGGAATGGGATCCTGCCCATGGAAACAGGAGCAGGATCCTGCCCATGGAAACGGGAGCAGGATCCTGCCCATGGAAACAGGAACGGGATCCTGCCCATGGAAACGGGAGCAGGATCCTGCCCATGGAAACGGGAACAGGATCCTGCCCATGGAAACAGGAACGAGATCCTGCCCATGGAAATGGGATCCTGCCCATGGAAATGGGAACGGGATCCTGCCCATGGAAACGGGAATGGGATCCTGCCCATGGAAACGGGATCCTGCCCATGGAAACGGGAGCGGGATCCTGCCCATGGAAACGGGAATGGGATCCTGCCCATGGAAACGGGAGCAGTCTGGTGGAGGCAGGGGAGGGGCTGAACCTGGGCGAGGTGGTTTAGAAGCAGATTAAAGCTTTGAATAAAGCTTAGCAAAGACCACCAGAACCATTCCTTGGTGGGCTCTGATGCTCCTGCCTTTCTCCCAGGAACATCCAAAGGTTTCCTATGGCCCCTCTACAAGGTCTGGTGGCCTCTGACTCCTGGGGACAGGAGGGGGGTGACTCTGTCAGCCCATGGAGGACTGGGAATATTTTCCTTAAAGCCTGAACTATGCCAGGCAGACCAAACATTTTCCATCCTCCAATTCCTGATGGAGAATGGAGACATTTTTAATTAGTTTGGGGTTCTTTTCCCAAAAAAAACTGCTGAGTTTTCCTTCCCACTTCTCCAGTGAAATGCTTTAAATGAAGATGAAACTCCTCTGAGCAGTCGCAGGGGGCCCTGGGGTGTTCCCTACATCCCCATTCCCAGAGGGAGATGATGGAGCATCCCCTGATTCCCTCTCCAAGCATGGGGCAAAGACTGATTCATCAAAACTGAGGAATTGGCACCTTTTTCCCTCCTCACCTCCAACCTTTCAAGTGAAACAGGATCCCAGCTGCTGGGAATTTAAAATTTCTCTGGCATTTGCAACAGGCAGATCTGGGGAGTTTGGGGCTGGGAGTTGAGAGGTCTGTGAGCAGAGATATTGAGGTGGTGGATTATGGAATCATGGAATATCCTGCCTGGAAGGGACCCCCAAGGATTATCTAGTCTAGCTCCTGGCCCTGCACAGACACCCCAACAATCCCAGCCTGTGGACACCCCAACAACCTGGGCAGTGCCCAGCACCCTCTGGGGGAAGAACCTTTCCCTAAAATCCAACCTGACCCTGCCCTGGCCCAGCCCCAGCCATTCCCTGGGTCCTGTCCCTGTCACACAGAGCAGAGATCAGAGCTGCCCCTCAGTGCCTCCCCTCACACGAGTGGAGAGGAGCTGCCACGGGCCAGAGCAGTTAAAAGAACAAACCAAAGTCAGACATCAGGAGCTGAGCCAGGCTAAGGACGATTGATGGAAGTGGTTCCTTATGTTCCATCAGTATTTTTATTGATCTGAGGCTGTTTAGTGCTATAAAAATGTTATAAGTTAGAGAAAAGCTGTGAGAAGGATCTAGAGATGGAAATCACCCAGGGTGACAGCAACAGGATGAGAGGAAACAGCCTCAAGTTGTGCCAGCAGAGGTTCAGGCTGGATATTGGGAATTATTTCCTCACTGAAAGGGTGGCACAGGGTGGAGTCCCTGGAGGGGTTAACAGCCCTGGGGATGTGGCAGCTGGGGACATGGGTCAGTGGTGGCCTTGGCAGTGCTGGGTTAAGTGATTGGACTCAGGGGGCTTTTCCAGTTCTGTGTCTCTGATCCCAGGAGATCTTGTGTGCACTGGAACTGTGGGTGTGCATTTCCATCCTCATCATCCTGCCCCAGGATCATCAAATATTCACAATTAATGCTGAAAAAGGCAACAGCTGCTGCTTCTGTGCTCAGCATCCACAGAGTCCTCCACCATAACAGCTCCTCCTTTCTCCCTTCCCTCCACAGAGATCCGTGAGGCTTTCCGAGTGCTGGACCGGGATGGGAACGGCTTCATCTCCAAGCAGGAGCTGGGCATGGCCATGCGCTCCCTGGGCTACATGCCCAGTGAGGTGGAGCTGGCCATCATCATGCAGCGCCTGGACATGGATGGTGAGTCCTCACCGGGGTCTGCTCTCTCCTGGGGGATTCCACGGGGGCTTTCCCAGTGCTTGGCAACCCTTGGATCCCGATGCAACAATTCCTGGTCACCAAGGGAAGGGTGGAAGGCAGCTGGGGAACTTTGCTTCCCTCACACAAAAGGAAAGGGCAAGGTGAGATGTGAACCTGCTGGGGGTAATCCTGGGGATCAGGCAATCCATGGAAGGAGGATGGATCATCCTTTGTGGGATACAGCTGGGTGAAGACAGAGCAGCTCTCACAAAGTCCACAAATCCCAACAATCCCACCCTGGGCATCCCCAAAAGGCTCTGGCAGCCTCGGGGGCCTGCCCATTCCCAGGGGAGCCTGGGCAGTGCCCAGCACCCTCTGGGAGAAGAACTTTTCCCTGATCTCCACCCTAAACCTCCCTGGCACAGCTCCAGCCCTTCCCTGGGCCCTGTCCCTGTCACACAGAGCAGAGATCGGAGCTGTCCCTCAGGAGGAGCTGAGTCTCCCCTCACACGAGTGGTGAGGGGCTGTCCCAGCCTGGAGGGGGACATTCCACAGGTGAAAAAAAGTCAGATGTCAGAAACCGAGCCAGGCTGAAGGTGATGGAAGCAGTTCCTTTGATGCCATCACCATCATGGAATATCCTGAGTTGGAAGGGACCCCCAGGATCATCCAGTCCAGCTCCTGGACCAGCCCAGACACCCGGCCCACCCAAAATCCCACCCTGCACAGATAATCTTTGCCGGGCCCTTTGAACCTTTCCCCCTGCACTCTCGGGCAGCCCCTGGCCGGTGACACTTCTGGGAGAGGAGCAGGATTCCCACCCAGCAGAGCTGCCCTGGCTGCTCCCCGCAGGCCCGAGCTGCTGTGCCGGAGCTGCTCTAATGAGGTGTTGATTGCTCTGCAAGGAGAAGTTTTGAGGGGTGGAATCATTCCGAGCCAAGTCCTGCTGGGAGAGCTCATCAAACAATTACTGAGGGAATAAAAGCAACAGAACCCCCATTAGTGGGGAGAGAGAAATGCAGGATCAGGATGCGGGAGCCAGGGAGGAATTTCAGCTGCTGCAGAGCTCATGCAGAGCTGAGCACAACGAGCAATCCCTTTAAAATGTCCTTGGCAGGGCAGGAGGGGAGCCCTTCCTGCTGCCAGGAGCGTGCGGGGAAGCTGGGGTGCGGATGAGCCTTGTCCCGGGGCTGTGGCAGGGTGGAAACACTGAAATCCTGCCAGAGCAGGGGCTGGGGGCTGGGGGGAGCCGGGGACATGCCGGAATCCCTGGGGAGGCTGGAGAGCAGAGCCCGGGGACATGGGGCAGTGACAGTCTCCTGCCCCGCCGGGGATTGGCGATGTCCCTGGCAGAGGCTCGGGACAATTGTCACCAGGGCAGGGCAGGCAGCTGAGGGTGTCCCGCGGAGAAGGGCCTGCAAAGCCTGGCAGGGACAGGGGATCCGTTGTGGGAATGACCTCATTCCCTAAAGAAAAGGGGGAAAAAGGAATCCTTCACTTTCAAAAGCGTTTTGTCCGAAAGTTGTTGTTTGCCCCTTGCCCTGCTGTGCTGGCCTTTCCTGGCAGAGAGGGACTTGGGCTCGGGTTTGGCAAAGCCAGGCTTAGTGTGCTGCCAACTCCTGGGGTCGTTTCCCGAAATTCTGAGCTTTTTTGGAAAAAGAGTGCTGGGACTTGGCTCCCAGTTCTGATTAATCTCCAGTCCTTCCCTGACTCTGGCAGACCTTGGCACCGTTCTGTGCAGACTGCTGCTGTGGAGGGACCCGAGGTGGGGAGTGGAGTTAGACCTGGGATGATGGAAGTGGTAAATTCCTGCTGAGGGGTTCCAGGGAGCTCTGTGTGCTTTCTGCAGGGATGGGAGCAGATCCTCCAGCCCCACATCCCACCAGCTCCAAACTGGCTGTGCTTGTGCAGTGTTGGAGCAGGGCTTCGGGGGCTGGAGGGAGCCAGGGGAAGGTCAAGTGAGCCATGGATTTAAAAAAAAAAAACAGGAAATGGGAAATGCCTGAGGCACTGAGCAAAGAGGGGAATGTTCTGTGAAAGATTTACCTTGTCTGCAAATTGAATTAGTGCTGTACAGCTTGAATTTATATAATTATGGCTACTTTTTCTCCAATGGATTCTTCACCTTTTCCTGGGATTTAGCTTGAACTATGGAGTGAGAACCCTCTCCCACTGGGACCTTCCTCTCCCACTGGGGAAAAGGCATCATTCAGGAGCAGGGCAGGAATGGTGGTTGTGCCCAGTGCTCCCAGGAACAGTCTGATCACGTTCCCATATATTCCTGGGGAGGGTTGCTGAGTTTTTCCAGCTTTTTTGCTTGGCATTAGATGGGTTGGAAGCTCGGAGGGATGAAAGGTCACACTCAGGGAGGAGTCTCCAGTGGTCAGGAGAGCCAGGGGGAGGTGAAATCCTCCGCACATCTCTGCCCCATGCCGTGAGTTATGATGTGCTGGCAGGTGGAGCAGCCAGACATCCATTCCTTCCTTCCCATCAAAACTGCTGCCAGGGCCTGAAAATGAGGTAAGAAAATTGGCAGGGCTTGGGATTTAAGCTGAGCCAGCCTGAGCAGCCCCAACATCCAGTTTTCATCAGCAAATTCCAGCGTGGCAGAGGGGTTGCATCTGCCACGGCCAATTTCACTGAGGGCCAGCAAAACCAGCAGCTGGAGCTGGGCTGGGCTGGCTTCCCTGATTTCTGGAGGGATGGGCATGCAGGGAGCCAGACTGCCTGGCTGGGCAGAGGATCTCAAGAGGAGCATCTGCAGCCCGTGCTGGGGCTGAGCATAAAGGGACCTGACCAGAGCATTTCACAGCTGGTGTCACCTCCTGCCACCCAGCCAGGGACAGACACAGGGACAGGCACAGGGAGAGCTGCTTCAGGGCCATGGTGTGCAGCTGCTCAGTGACGCTCTCAGAGCTCCCATCGGAGCAGGAAGGAGTGGATGCTCCATGATTCATCACTTTTGGAGGAAAAATGGCATTAGGGAGAGAACACTGCTGGAACCTGAGCAAAACCAGCCCTGGCACAGCTGGGATTTGGGCCAGCAGCCCTTCACGGGTGTCACCTCTGATGCTTCCATGGCTGCTGAGGGCTGCCAGCACCTCCCTGCACAGGGACATGTCACCAACCTTCCTGCAGAGGGGACAGGCCAGCAGAGGGACGTGCCACCAGCCTGGCACTGCCAGGGTGCCCAGGAGTGCAGGGAGTGGCTCTGCCCTCACCCCCCTCTGGATGCCCTGATTTCCTGGGAATATGCCATTCCTGTCACTCCTCCCGGGAGGCAGGAGAGCAGCGGGGCTGGGCATCCCCTCTATCCCTACAAATCCCTTCTCCAGCTCTTCTCCAAAGCTTTGCTGAGGGCTTGGACAGCGCTCCCAGGCCCGGGGTGGGGTTCTTGGGGTGTCTGTGCAGGGCAGGATTTGGATTCCCTGATCTCTGTGGGTCCCTCCCAGCTCCAGGTATTCCATGATTCTGAGATTCTGCCAGGTGTGCTTCACCCAGGTGAAGAAACACAGCTGCCATGGGGGAAATTGTGCAATTGGCATAAAACCCCCTCAGTTATGGAGAAAAATAGGAATCTCCTTGGAATATTTCAAGGTCTCCAGAGGAATCCTAATAAATCCTCAGAACCCTCCTTTTGTGAACTCCAGAAGATGTTGTGGCACTGCTGAGATGGGAGGTGCCAGAACAGGACAGGAAGAAAAGGGATTTGCTGGGCAAAAATGTTTCTTTTTAGGAACGGAAGTGAAGGCTGGGGGTTTCAAGATTCCCATTATCCCAAATCTTTGTCTGGAATCGTGGGACTGTTCCCACAGAGGTTGTTGGTGGACCTGGGCACCCCTCTGGAGGCTGTGCCTTGTGGGGAGCCAATATTTTGGTCTGGAAATGCTACCAGAGGTCAAATCTGACCTTTATCCCATGGATTCCCCTAATTTTCAGCCATAATTCTGCATTTCATGGACACAAACTGTGAGAGGGGCCCATGCTTCTCTCTGCAATCTGGGGAATGAACTGGAATGTTCTGCCAGCACAGGGAAAGGGAAATATTTTATACATTTCTGTGCTGGAAAAAAGAATTATTTGTAAATTTTCCCAATTGGCAGCGATGCTGATAAAAACGCTGGGAAATGACACGTGGAATGTGTGGTCTTATCTGGGATTCCTCCTCTTTAAGCAGGATTTGCCATAAAAGAGATGAATGTGTGACTTAAGTGTCACAATTTGTTTTGTTGGGATTTTTATCTGAGGAACAAAATGAGCACTTGGTGCACTAATTAGAGGAGCAGCTGGAAAAATAACTCCAGGCTACCACAAGAGGGGGGAAAATCCACCCCGGGTGTCAAATTATTTATTGAGATGAGAACAGGGAGCCTTTTGATGAAGCAAATGTTTAGCTGGTTTCACCAGGACCTGCCTGGTACCTCTGGGACATTCTGGATGGTGAGATACTTGGGAGCAATGAAAAATGGGGGAATCTCAACTTCAAATTCTGGAAGAGTCATGGAATCACTGAGGTTGGAAAAGATCTCTGGGGTCATCGAGTCCAACCACCAAGGCCACCACTGACGGTGTCCTCAAGTGCCACATCCACAGGGCTGTTAAACCCCTCCAGGGGTGGGGGCTCCACCCCTGCCCTGGGCAGTGTCAATGCCTGACCAGCCTTTCCGTGGAGGAATTTTCCCAATATCCAACCTGAACTTTTCCCAGTTGTTTCCAGAACAACCTGAGGCTGTTCTGGATGTTCACACCCAGGCAGAAGTGGCACTTGGTGCTGTGCTTTGGTGGTCATGGGGCCACTCGGCCCAAGGTTGGACCTGATGACCTTGGAGGTCTTTTCCAACCTCAGTGATTCCAGGATTCTTCCAGAACTTCAAACTGAGATTCTGCTCCAGTTTTTCATTGCTCCTGAGGATGTCACCTCTCCAATTCTGCCACTACAGGTGGCACATCCCAGAATGCCCCAGATTCTCTTTGGAAAGGGAAGAAGCGACAGTGCCATGGCTGTGTGGTGTCACAGGTCACCGTGTCCCTCCCGGCCACTGTCCTGCTGCCCACGACATCCTCAGGGACATTGCTTTGGTTTGCCTGCACTGGCTCCTGGTGAGGGAAGGGACACCAGAGCTGGGGACAGGGATGGGAATGGTCAAAGGACATGGGCTGGGACATCTGGAGACAGCGCAAATCTCTCCTTCAAAAATGAACTGTTCAGCTTTCCCCTGGGGCAGACAGAAGGCAAATTCCTTGTTCTTAGGCATGGACAAATCCCAGGATCACAGGATCACTAAGGCTGGACAAATCCCAGGATCATCAAGGTTGGAAAAGACTTCCAAGATCATCCTGTCCAACCTTTGATCAATTAAATGTTGGCTTCTGTCCACAAGCTCAGCTTGAGCTGCCCTGCATGGGACAATGGTGACATTCCCAACCTGGAAACATTTTCTCTCCTTCTTTTGTCTCTCCCACTTTTCTTCTTTGGGTATTCCTGAGGTTTTTTTACTGTTGTGGATGTTTCCTTGTGTTTCAGCAGGAAAAGACCTGGATAAAATATTTCATTTTATATCTCAATAGAAAATGTGTTTCAGTGTAAAACAACCCAGGCTGCAGGAGGGGGACCAGGAACCATTTCTGGGTTAAACTCAGAGTTCACAGGAGTCAGAGAATCCCAGAATCCCAGGTTTGGGTTGGAAGTAATCTTAAAAATCACGTCACTCATCCCCTGCCACGGGCAGGGACACCTTCCACTATCCCAAGTTGCTCCAAGCCCCGTCCAGCCTGGCCTTGGACATTTCCAGGGATGGGGCAGATGGTTTATGATGGATTTTGGGTTTGTCCTTTGATCTCAAAGTATTCTTCAGTGTGAGACATGATCCAGCCACATTCCAGCCTGCCTGTCCTTTCAAATGTGTTGCTGAGCTGGGAATTTTGGGCAGTGGGATGAATTTGATGAGACTTGTCTGGATTTATAGGGGCCACTCTCTCCATGTCTGCTCTCATTTGGACAATGAGGATTATCACATTTTATCCCATTCTGTGTTCTCACTGCAGAAATGAGGAGTAATTACAGCTGCTGCTGCAGCCTGTCAGATCTGCAGCTCTGGAGCAGCAAGAGGTTCATCAAATTACACCAAATTATATCAAATTATACCAAATGATATCCAACCCTGCCTTTGCTGAAATGCAGCCCTGCTGAAGGGACAGCACAAGGAAGCCCTGAAGTGATGGGTCCTCCTGGAGCCCACCTGTGCTGGGGCTGGGATGCACCTCCTGTCCTCTGCTTTGTTTGCATCCTTGTTGAATTTTATTTCTTCCTGAAATGCAGCGCCCTGGGATCATTTTGGCTTCCCAGGATGTGTGTGCCCCAGGGAGCACCCAGAGTCCTGCTTTAATGAGCTGCTGGTGCTGCCCAAGGTGTCGGAGCTGCAGCCAGGGCAGGGAGCAGAGGTGATGGAAGTCCTGGGCAGTCTGGGGGTGATCCCACTGCTCTTGATCCATGGGACAGAGGGATCAGCTGCTCACAGCTGGGGATGGACCAGAGTCTGCACAGACCTGCAAAATGAGTTTGGGTGCCCAGGGAAGGGATATCAGAGAGGGCTGGGGGCTCTGGGGACTCGGGTGGCCATGCTGGTGGCATGTCCCCCTCAGCAGCCCCTGCAGGGCCCTCCCCTGGCGACATCTGGTGACAGGGCTGGTCCCCAGGCATCCTGCAGCTCCCTGGGGCTGGTGTGGAGCTGGCAGGTGTCTGATGGGCATTTATTTCTTACTGCAGTCCAAGTTTTCCTTGGACTTTTCCTCCTTGTTTGAGTGCTTGTGCTGGAGCAGGAACAGGTCCCAGCAGATTCCCTGTCCTCAGTCCCTGTCTCCTGGGCAGACCCTGGGAGTTCACAGATTTATTTTTAATGGGAAGCAAACCAGTCCTGTGGAGCTGTTCCCTCCTCCTGCAGGACAAGCCAAGGTGTGCCAGAGTGAGGAACTTTCCAGCTCAGCTCAGTGTGGGATGGACAAACCCCCCTGCTCCACCCTTCTAGGCTCTGCTGGAGCCTTCCAGCCCCACGGAAATCCCCTCCTCCAGGGATGTGTCCGTACAATCCATGGATCTTTTCTGCGTGGTTGTCATGGAACCAGAGCAGGCAGATCCACACAGCAGCTCTGAAAACTGCAGGAGTGGAGGGACTTAAGGGGCAGAGGGGCTCCAGTGGAGATGTTTATCCTTTCCTCAGATCCACTGAAGTTTTCACGGAATCTCAGAATGGTTTGGGTGGGAAGGGATCTTAGAGCTCCTCTCATTCCACGGGCAGGGACACCTCCCACTGTCCCAGGCTGCGCCAAGCCCCATCCAGCCTGGCCTTGGACACTCCCAGGGATCCAGGGGCTGCTCTGGGCCCCCTGTGCCAGGGCCTGCCCCCCCTCCCAGGGAACAATTCCTTCCCAATATCCCATCTCTCCCTGCCCTCTGGCAGTGGGAAGCCATTTCCTGTGTCCTGTCCCTCCATCCCTTGTCCCCAGTCCCTCTCCAGCTCTTCTGGAGCCCCTTTAGGCCCTGGAAGAGGCTCTGAGCTCTCCCTGGATCCTTCCATTCCCCAGGTGAGCTCTCCCAGCCTGGCTCCAGAAGTATCTCAGGCCTGGGAGCAGCTCCATGCTCTCCTCTGGATTCACTCCTACACATCCACGTCCTTCCTGGTGGTGGGGGCAGTTGTTTCTCTCCTCCCAGAAGTCTATAATTAAAGCTGTTTTCCGAGGCCGAAGTTTTGTGCCAGACTTTCCCTGTTCCCGTTGTAGTTCTGGACTGAGCTGTAATTAGGGAGAAATTCTCTGCCTCGTGCTGGGCAAGGGATCAGGGTGCTGAGGAGGCTCCGACCTTCCAATCTTTGAAACCGAAAACTTTGTCTGGGCAATCTCCTGTGGCTGGAGTTGTTCCCTGCTCATCCTGTGCCTCATCCCAGGGCACAGCCTCGCCCAGCCTGCGCCAGCCCTGCCCGGGTGAGCTGGGCACGGCAATGACACAGCCCGGGCCGGCCGGGCACTGCAGGGAGCTGCTGGAGAATAAAAATAAACAGGAGTTGTGTGCTCCGGGCCCCGAGCTGCAAACCCAGCTCATTAACTTTAAATATCTCACCTCGCCGCTCGCTGGAGGTCACACTCGGCAGGAGGAGTGCGGATGCTCATCAGCTCCCAGCGCACATCCTCATCCCGGCCCCGGGGCGCGCCTCGCTCGGGGCCACGCAGGGAACTTCCAGGGACCTGATTATCCTGAGAAGGGCCAGGGAAAAGGCTCGTTTAGGGAGCAATCAGGGCGCATTATCCAGCCAGTTTGACGCATAAGGCTCTGAAAACCCGGGCTAAATCCGTTCTGCCCGGGGTGGAGATGATGCAATCCAGGAATGTTTTCCCCCTCTCATTTCCCCTTCTCCTCCTCTCATTTCCCTTTCCCCCTCTCATTTCCAGGCATGTTTTCCTTCCCCTCTCCAGCTCTGCCTTTCTCCAGCCCAATGAAGATTTAATTCCAGTCTCCAAGGGAGCGGCTCCAACAGGAGACTTTTGGAGAGACAGGGGTCTCTCCTGAGGGCTGAGGGTGGGGCTGTCCCATGGGAATGGGGGCGAGATGGGGTCACCCCCCGTTCCTCCGAGCATTCCCTTGTTCCCTCAAAGCACGGGAGCTCGGGCAGGAGTTCCCAGGAGCTGCTGCTGCTACCTGAGGTGAGGGGATTTGGAGCCCAGCTCTCCCTGCCTGGAATTTCCAACCTGGGCAGACTTCTGAGGGTGGATCCTGTGGGATTAGGACCAGAGGAAGGTGGGATGGGGCTCAGAGGGTGGTTTGGGTGCAGCTGGGGGTGTTAGGGGCTGCTGGTGCCCTGACAAGGTGACTGCACAGCTCTGGTTCTCTGGTTCCTCCAGCATGTCCAACCTCCAGCATATCCAACCTTCCCTGCTGCCTGTAGTGAAGAGCTGAGGGAAGATGAAACCCTTTGTCGGGAGCTCAAAGCTCAGGGAGAGGGTGGGAATTTTCTGTGCTCAGCTCTTACAAACCAGTGCAGAACCAGCAGAAGCAGCTGAGGGCACCTGGAACCTCTCGGTGCTGGGGATGTGGGATCAGAACCTGGAGGAGAACTGGTGTTTAAGGGAAGTACCTTAGGAGAGTAAAGCCCTTTCCAAAGGGCTGGAGGCTCTTCCATCTCCCCTGCGATGGTGTCCAACCCCAAGTCTGCTCCCTGGAGGGCAGGGATGCTTTTCCAGTCCCCTCCAGATGTTCGGTCATTAATGATTTTCTATTTCCTGTGTCCCATCTTCTCTGCACAGCTCCTGACAGGAGGGGACAGCCGGGGGGTCAGGCTCTGCTCTCAGGGAACAGGGACAGGAGGAGAGGGAACGGCCTCAGGCTGGGCCAGGGCAGGCTCAGGGTGGACATTGGGAACATTTCTTCATGGGAAGAGTGGTCAGGCATCCCTGGAAGTGTTCAAAAACTGTGTGAATGTGGCTCTTGGGGCAGGGGTCAGTGGTGGCCCTGGCAGTGCTGGGGAAAGGTAGGACTTGATGATCCTGGAGGTCAGTTCAATGATTCCATGATTTTGTGATCCCACAGGTAGATTTAGGAGGACCAATAGACATTTTCAGAGGTGCAGACACCCCTTCCCTGAGTCAGTCAGGTCCAAAGCAAATCTCCCGGGGCTGCAAGGTCTGGAAAAACTCTTGGATTCCCAGCTCCACGCTGCTCTTTGCTGCTGCTCCATCATCCTTGGTGCCCTTGGAATCAAAGAGCCACAGCAGTTTGGGGTGGAAGGGACCTTAAAGATGATCCAGTTCCAACCCTGCCATCCCCAGACGTGGCACAAGTGTGTTGGATGGGCCATGGGATCCCAGGATTCCCTGCTGGAGCTCTGTGGAGCTCTGGGAGTGGCCAAACTGAGCTCACACATGGCTAATGTTGATCCTGGGGCTCCTCAAGCTGGAATTATCCCCAGGGTCTCTCTGCACCCCATGAACAAGCAGTGAGGGGCAGCTTTGGCAAGTCCCTGCTGGCCACACGAGCTCTGTGGCGCTGGAAAGGTTCCCAGAGAACCCAGAGATGTTGCTTGCTGCCTTCAGCATCTTCTTCCCATGATGGGACAACGAGCCAGCTCCCACCAGTGCCATTCCTTCTTATTGTCACAATTCCATGGCTCCTGCCAGGGCTGAGAGTCCTGCAGGGAGCAAAGGGCTGGGGGCACCTGGAAGCTCCTCTCACCCAGCTGAGGGCCTGGGGATGATGAGCTGCTCTGATTTGGCTCTGCTGGGGTGGCCAGAGAGGTTCTGACTCATTGCTTGAGTCACGAGGCTCAGCCACAGCACTGGTGCCCCCGGGTGACTCGGTGACATTAATGCCAGGATTAACACAGAACTTTACGGGGGAGGAAAATGTGAGGGCACCGCTGGGAGGAAATCAAGGAGTGCTTTAGGTGGGTTTAAACCAGTGCTTAAGCTCAGCCCTGGTGTTCTGCTGAGATCACCCACACAGGCAGTGACCCATCCCTTGGCTGATGAGTGGAACTGAGGGATGGGGTGGAATCCTGCCTGGACTCCCTCTGTCCTCACCTCCTTTGCCACCTGCCAGGCTGCTCTGGCCCAGCAGCTCCTCACCGCCATTCCCAAGGATTCTCTGGCCCAGCAGACAGCAGCCCACCGTGCCTCTAGGCTTCCCCGACCTCCCAGTTTGTAAATAAGCTCTGGGAATGTATGAGTGCCTTGGAATCACGGAATCTTTAAGCTGGAAAAGAGCTTTGAAATACTCAGGTGCAGCCATTAACCCATTGCTGCCCGGTCCTCATGGAACCATTTCCCTTCCTCAGTCAGGGACCTCAGCCCGACCAGGGTTTACAAATCTGCATTTGTGTCTGGGAGCAGGGAGAGGAGGGAGCTGTCCCGGGGCTGTGCCGGGCCAGGGAGCACACCCTGCTCCCCCTGGCTCCAGCTGTTCCTGCCTGTGCCACTCTGGCCTTCCAAGGGGCTCTCAGTCCTCAGTGGGAGCTTGGAGACAGAGGAGGGGAGGATGTGACCAGCACCCATCTCTCAGGGGGATTGGGGTCCTGTGAGCCCTGCTAGCATCAGGGATTGTGGGATGGCTCCTGGAGAGGAGTGAGGAAGGTGAGGGAGAACAGACATCATATGAGCTCCTGGCTGGCCTTTTCCTCCTTTCTCTCCATCCTTAAACCAACTCTGAGTTCATTTGTGGATAATCCACACGTGGCTCAGAATCCCAAGGACCCTGGGGAGAGCAGCACATCTGCAGCACAGGGATGGGAGGGCTGGATTTGATTCCAGGGCTGGATCCCGAGCAGGTGCTTGGCGAGTGCATCCCCCAGCAGCTCCCAGCGCTTGTGCGTGGCCGTGGGGAGGAGCAGGAGGGCGAGGTGGGCGGCTCTTGCCTGTGCCAAACCCAAATTCCACACTGTGCTCCCAGGATGGGATGTGAAAATGGCTTTGGTGTGCAGAGCAGCCCCGTGCAGTTTTTGGGTTGGTTTTTATAACATTTCTCTCGTGGCTGTCAAAAGGAATTTTCAGACAAACCCATGATTTCTCTCTGTTGATGAAATGATGCTGCAGTCTCCTGAGGTGCTGATGGCAGGGAAGGTTTGTTTTCTGCAGTTTCACATGAATGTTAAAGGGATATTCCTACCAGGAAAAAGTGGTGTCTAGTTGCCTTGCTAGTTAAGAGTTTTAATTGAAAAAGCAGTCAATAAGGGAATAATGCATTTTTCAATGGCATCTTTCTTTGGAGATTGTGGAAAATTCTCTCTATAAGTTGACAATTAAAGCCTGTGAAGTTAGTGATCATCCCTGGCAGAGGCACACTGAAGTCACGAGCGAGGGGCTGCCCGAAGTCTTGTACAAAGTCAGAGCCCAGCAGTCCTTTTCTCTGGAATCACGTGTGGGCCCGAGTCCTGCCTGTCCTCGGAGGGTGGAGTGACATTGGAGAGAGCCCGAACTGGATAACTCCGTGCTCGGGGTCACACAGGCACAGGCCAAATGTATGCGGGGGCAGGTACCAGCATCTCTTTAAAATGCAAATTGTTTCTTGCTAATCCGGCTAATTTAAAGAAATTAGCATCCCAAAGCATTCCGATTTGCATCCCAGCGCATGGATTCGCTGCTGCGTGTGCCGCCGAGCGCAGTGCCGCCGTGTAAATCACCCGGAGCCGCTGTCACCTTGCGTTACCTGCCCGGGCGATCCAGCGGGCCGGGACCGATCCAGCCGCGGGATGCCCCGCAGGGGGAACGCGTGTTCCACCGCCCAGAAATGTTTTACAGAATGGCTCTCCAAGCGATGGACTGCCCACCCCTCACCTCACAGTGCCGTCCCAGAAATGAGCTCGGTCCTGCCGAGCCTGGAGCTGGGAGTGGCTTTAGCCACGGGACGATGAGTGGATCCTTCCCATCCTACAGGATCCCTGCAGGGTTCCCTGTCAGAGCCTCACCCCAGCATATTCCGTCCCAGAAATCCCAGATCCCCTGGTGCCCGGAGATCGCAATTCGACCCAGGGAGTGCTCGGGCCGTGCAGATTTTGTGCTCGGGCTGGGCTGAGTTTATCACGGAGATGTGCGGAGATAAGGACACGGGGGATGGCGATCAGCCGCGCAGCTGCTCGGATCCCGCACACGGGGTGTGATAAGAAGCACGGATGTGATTGATGAGAAGCATAGATGCGATAAGAAGCACAGATAGCGGCGTGGCACTGCTGCGGGCACCGCTGGCCTTTCAGCCGCGGCCCTGGCATGGATCTGCTGGAGTCTCATGGTCTGAGGCACTTCTCACACCTGGGAACTTAACCACAGCAGCTCCAGCGAGGGCTGGATGCAGTCACTTGCAGCTGAATGGGAGTAAAACACAACCCCAAATCCTGCAGGTGCTGATTCTGGTCCCACGCTGGAAGCAGATCTGATTTATCAAGCCCTGTCAGTTCAGTAACATGGAGGAGGAGATGTCCATGGCCTGATCAATGAAGGAGATTTTCCACAAGATTAAGTTAAGCATTCTCAAGAGGTCTGGGCATTGAACTGCTCAGACACACAGGGATTTTAATGATCCTTCAGCAGGCGTGAATATCCCTTTTTTTGTGGAGGGAAAAGTGACATTTGTTACAAAACTCCCTCCAAACAGCCCCCTGCCTTGTTTAGAGCAGGAGCCACACTCAGCACTGCACCAGCTTGGCTCATTAGTGGCAGGACCTGTCACCTATCCCTGCTGGTGGCACTGAGGCTGTGCCTGCACTGCCTGCTCTGCATGCCAGGCACACACAGGGACGCTGCTGGGAAGCTGGGCTGAAACACCTGCTGGATCTGCAATAGCCTGGCTTCTGCTCTGCCTCTACTCCCTCCCTCTGGGGCTGGCCCTGTAAAACTTGTGCAGAACCTGAGTGGGAGAGCCTTGCCTGTGCTGCTGGCTCCTGTCCCCCTGCCAAAATGGCTTTTTGGGAGCTGCCTCTGGACTCTCTGGGACCGGGGAATTACCTGTTCCCCTCAGTGCATGGCCTGATTTTGTCCTTGGGGGCATCTGGAACACAACAGGGGCCATTCCCTGGCACAGCAAAGGGTTTGGGTCTGTGGGCACCAGGAAGTTGCTGTGGAGGTTTCCCAGGCCTTGGGGAGCCCCTGATGTGCAGCAGGTCCAACGGGGCATGTTGGGCCCTAAGGGGTAATTAATTGACCATAATGAGGGTGGGCAGGCCCTGGCACAGGGTGCCCAGAGCAGCTGTGGCTGCCCCTGGATCCCTGGCAGTGCCCAAGGCCAGGCTGGATGGGGCTTGGAGCTCCCTGGGACAGTGGAAGGTGTCCCTGTTCACATCAGGGTGTTGCACTATATGGCCTTTAAAAGTCCCTTCCAACCCAACCTTCTCTCTAATTTCTGAGTCTCTGACCTTTTCCTCTCATTCCAGGGGATGGCCAGGTGGATTTTGATGAATTTATGACCATTCTGGGACCTAAGCTGGTGTCGTCGGAGGGCAGGGACGGCTTCCTGGGGAACACAATAGACAGCATATTCTGGCAGGTGAGTGAGCATTGCTTCAATTGCAACTTCAGCCAGCTCTCAGCAGCTTCCAGGGTGGACTTTTTGAGGAGCACAGGACTTTTTACTGTGTGGGAATGATTGTGGAAAGGGTGTCGAGGTCCATCATGCCTGGGGCTGTGGAAGAGCATCCCACGTTGGTGGAGGGAATTGTGTCCAGCCAAGCCCTGTGTTCCTGTGGGTGGATGCAGCTGGACACAGCGAAGCACCCCGAGTCTCGTGCAACACCTTTGGCAGCCTGGAATTCACTTTTGGAAGAGAAAAGCATTTTTCTCCAGGACTCTTTTGAGTTCGGAACCTTGAAGCTGCCCAGCTGCTCCCAGAAGTGTGTCCCTTTCCTTGGCTGAGGCAGGGGTTGTTCCACACAGAGGGAATGTGCTGGGCAGGTCAGGTCCTACTGCTGAATTCAGGGAGGAGCTCAGGATAAACCTGTATTGTGCCAGAGAAAGTTTTGCCCCAGGTGCTGCCCTGGGGTGGTTTGGTCCTGCTGGTCCCAGGCACTGGAAGGAGACAGATCCAGCACTGGGAGCTGCTTTCTGTGGGCCCTGCAGTGAGATTTTAAACAGCATAGGAGCTTCCTGGAAAAGCAGTCCAGGCTGTTATGGCAGGATCAAAAATCCCCCAAAACACAGGGCTGCACGTTTGCTGCCAATGGATCAAATGTGTGGCTTCCTGTGGGATTCCAGCTCCTTTCACTGACCATCCCACAACCTTGGCCTGCTGAGAAACTTTGGCTGTTCTCAAGTTTAATGAAGCAAAAGAGCCAAACCTGGAAATGAGAATTTCTGCCTTCTTTTACAACCCTCCAGCCCCATCCAGACTGAATTGGGTGGAGCTTTGGAAGAGTATTTTTAAAGGCTTTTAAAAACTTGCTCCTGGCCTCCTGGCATGGGACAGGAATAACCCTCAAAGTTCTGCTCTGGATTCCAGGATTTGGTTGTCAAAGCAGGAGTTTGGTGCTGGTGAAGCCCCCACGGTTTGTGATGTACCTGAGGGGAGTAAATGGCACCAGGAGGGGCAGGACTGGGAGCCAGGGATGTTTTAGTGCCTCCACTGCTCCTTGGGAGCCTCATCCCAGCCTGGGAGGGAGAGGAGGGAGCCCCATCCCATCCCACTGAGTCACTGGTGCCTTTCAGAATTCCAGCCCCTCAGGAGCTGCTCAAGAAGCAAAAATCCTGGTGGGAAAATCAAGTTTGTGAGCTGAGCTCTTGGATGGGGAGCAGAGAAGTCTGGAGCCTTCCTGAAAATTCCACTCATGGTTTAACCCACTGCTTTTAGTGACCCTCCCACCTCTGCAAATGCCTGGAATGAGGATCGTGCCTGGATTTAGAGCAGCAGGGTTTCTGGGATCAGCTTCCACAGGGACATGGCCCTGACTGTGGTGGGACAGGAAAAAGGGAGGAGAGGCTCCAGGTGGGAGCCCTGGGTGGGCAGGGGCAGCCCCGGGGGCTCCTTCAGGCAGCAAAGCTCTGACTGAGTTCCACAAGTGCTCCATGGCCTTGGAAAACAACAGTTATGGGCTTTACCACCTCTTTACTCAGCACTTCCCTGGATTTCTGAGCACTTGAAGAGCTCTGGTTGCTTTTCCTCTGGGGTCAGAGTATAAAGTCTTTGCAGCTTTTTCCCAAAGAAAAAGCAAGGAAAAAATCATGGAAGTGTCATTCAGGGAACAGGTTCCCTTTGTCCATTGCTCCCTGGCTTTACCCAATCCATCTGCAGGGCCATCAGTCACCTCACCCCTGACCATTTCTGTCTCTGCATCATCTCCAGTGGGATTCCTGATGGGAAGCCAAGCCTTTTGGGAATCAGGGCTTGGCTGTGTTTCCCATTTCCCCCTGATGTGCAATTTCCACATTTTCTGGAGCAAATGGCAGGGGCTGAGCCCAGGCTGCTGACAGAGCCCTGCAGCCATTCCCAAGGAAGGATTGTGAGGAGGGAATGGCGCCCACAAGGCTGTGGCCGTGCCCAGTGATGGGGGGCAGGGATGGGACAAAAGGGACACTTGGCTGGGCAGTGCCACCATGAAACCTCACCCCAAAGCTTCTTAAATCAGTCCCACAGGAGAGAGAAACCATGTGGGCATCCAGAAAGTGCCTTCCCCTCTCCCATCCAAGCAGCTTCCCTCCAGCCCTCCCCATGCTGGGATACCTTTGCCATGCTCATTTCTAAGGGCAAAGACCTCCGGGGTTAAACACTTTCTCCAGGATGGAATGTGGAGGAGCTCCAGGCCCTGGGGCTCAGCATCAGGCCCAGAGGGAATAGCAGCCCTGGGTGACAGGTTTTAATGGAATGAACCTCTCTGGGAAGGCTGAAATGCTTTGGGAAGTCAGGACAAGTGGGATTGTTAAACAACAGGGCTGCATCTGCATCGGGTGCAGGAGAAATTCTGTGCCCAGAGCACGGATGAGGTGATTTGGAGAAGTCAAACTGTGACTGTGACCAGCTGAGAGCCAAAGCACTGCCTGATTAATTTCCCCCCTTTTCCCTTTGCTGTGTGCACATGGAGGCTGCAGGGAGTTTCAGGCAGGATATCTGGGGGCTTTGTCTGGCACGAGGGGACGTGGATCATCCCCTCTGCCACGGTGCCTGTTCATCCCATCAGAGATCACCCAGCACGAATCCCTGGGGTTCAGGAGCAGCCTGGGCATCTGGGGATAAACAAAGCTGCTTTGCAGGGGCAGAACTCCAACGGGGAGATACTGCTCATTTCTCACTGTTGGGATGTCTCTGCAGGTTTGGGGAGGCAGATCCTGTGTGATAATTTACTTGTGGGGAACTTTGGAAGGAATTCGAGACGGGACTTCTGAGTTGTTTTTGATGATGCAGTTTATTTTCTTATCTTCTACACAGGTAGGAAGGGCGAGTTTGGTTCACATTGTTACAGCATAGTTCAGAAGGTGCCAAGACTCCTAGTTACAAGACTTTTTAAGGATTTATTGACCAATAAAACACTGCTAACAAGAATATTTGTTTTTGACCCAATCCTTAAATATTTTATCTTATGGACAGTGGAAGCTTTGTTAGCCAATCATGTTATGACACACAAACCTACAGTACTGCATTCTAAACTCCTTGTTTACCTCTGTAACTACTTTTATTTTTTCTATATCTTAAACTCTAAAACTCTAAACTTTATTTTACTTAGCTTAACGTGTCTCTGCTTTAAGCTGTAAATCCACATTCTCACTTCTAGCACCTAAGTTTGGAAGCCTTTTCCAAGGTCTCAGATCAAATCCTGTGTTTAATTCTAAGCTTTGGCTTACAGGCCCAAAGTTCTGAGGGTTCTTGCATTTCAGATTCCAACAGTCCTGCACAAGGAACAGCTCAGCAGCTGTTTGTGTTTTCTGGGCTGGGGGAAACCTTTTCCTTTCTCCAGGATCTCACAGACTTTTGCTAGGGGGAGGGATATCCCGGGGTTTATGATCTTTGATGGGTGAGTAGGAATGGCCAAAAACCCAACAGCACCCCTGTGCAAGGAGGGAGGGATGTGCAGGGACAGGCCAGGGACAGCAGGAACCCCTGAGCTCTGAGCTGCACCCTCAGCACAGGCACCAAAGGACACTTTGCTCCCTGGAAAATGGAGCAGGGACCACATCCATCTGTGGGGGATTGCATTTGGGGCTGGCTGGGGTGGGAATTTAGGGAGAGGAAGGGGTATCAGCACTGGCTGGGAGCACGGGAGAGCAGAGGGACACGACTGGGATGGGACATGGAGGTTTCCTCCTCCCATCCCAGCCACTGAGGTTTAGTGCTCTGCCCATCCCTAATCCCGTGTGCAGCTGTCCCTGGCAATGCAGGAGAGTCCCAGGGGACAGATCTGGGCTCTTCTGATCTGCTCAATCAATTAGTGCTTTAATAGAGTGAAATGAAGGGGAAAATGCGTGGGAATGGTGGCACAGGGCAGGGCATGGAGGAGCCCTGGAGGGAGCAGGGAGTGAGGGGCTGTGTTGGGGCTGTCTCCATAAACAGTTTTGCCTGGAGAGGGATTTTTCTTTATGGAGTTCAGAGATAAAACTGCTGCAGTTGCTTCCCGTGTGTTTCTCCTCCTGTCCCTGCAGAGGAGTTAATCTAATGATGGCAAATGAGCTTTGTTGCAGAGGAATTGTTTGTGCCTGTGTCCAATTTGATGTGGGAACAGAGCCAGGTGCCCCTCTGGGGTCAGCCTCTCCTCCCTCTCCTTCTCCTCCTGAGGCAGTACAGCCCCTCTGGGCAGGTGCAGGATGTTGTAAAACCACAGGATGGGACATTTTACATCTGCAGCAGAATTTTTTGCTGGTGCTGAGCTGCTCTGCTGCAAAAATTTTGATTCCTGGATTTCAGGAGCTGCTGTGTCGGCTTTTAAAAGAACCTTCTCAAATCGACTGCTGGGAAGGAAGAGAGGTGAGAGGTTGGGAAGGAATTCTTTACTCAGAGGGTGGGCAGGCCCTGGCACAGGGTGCCCAGAGCAGCTGTGGCTGTTCCTGGATCCCTGGCAGTGCCCAAGGCCAGGTTGGATGGGGCTTGGAGCACCCTGGGATCATGGAAGGTGTCCCTGCCCATGGCAAAGGTGGAATGAGATGAGCTTTAAGGTCTCTCCAAGCCAATCCATTCCACATCTCTGTGATTCATAGATCCAGTGCCCTCCCTCTTGGTGGCTGCTCTGGGGTTTAAATCAGGAAATGCAGCTGAAAGTTTGGGTGGAAATTTGATGGATGGGGCCAAAGATGGAGAACTAGGGCTGGACCATTGCACCAGGAATATCCCCCCAAATCCTTTTCCACAAACAAATCATCCCACAGCACTACCTCATTCTGGGCAGCCCTTTTTGATTGTTGAACCTGAGATATCTTCAAGTGATTTCCACGGAAAAAAAAATCTGCACTTTTAAAATATCCACCATTTCTTGGGTTTTCCCAGCTGGAAAAGTAAAGGGGAGGTTGGAAACCTTAGCATTGCTTATCCTGCAAAACCACTGCAATGTGAGCTGGGAACCAAGGCAGAGACCTTACCTGGGACACCCAGCTGTGCTCATTGTGTTCACCAGCTCCCCTTAACTCAAACATCCTGATCATATTCTAATTTCAGGAATTAAATATCTCCTGCCACAGCTGCTCCTGCAGTTTAGGCCATGGTTTCCTCATACCCATATTTAAAAGGTGAGATTTTCCATGGGAGGATGCAGGTGGCTGGTGTGAAGTTCATCCCAAAAAAACTGGGACACTGCTCAGTGTCCTTTAGCTCATCCCAAATAACCTGAGACACTCCCAGAGTGTCCCTTGTAGCTATCAGAGGGAAACAGCCACTTCCAGGGTACAATTCAAGGGATCTGCTTTGGGCATCAGCCTCAGGAAGGGATAGATTGTGCCTCAGAAGTGCTATTTCTACTGCGTTTGGGATAAAAAATGTGGAGGGAAGTGGCTCAGGTGGAGCTGTGTGCACTGGGGACAGCTAAATGTCACCTCATGGGTCCCAGGAAGGGTTTCAAGGCCTTTCTGACTGAAGTTCCAGCTCTGTGGTGCCGTTATCAGTGGAAGGGGAACAGTTCTGCTGCCTCGTTGAACCTCCCTTTGGTGCCAGGACGTTATTCCCCCGGTGCTCTCTGTGGATTTGTGGCAGCACAGGGAGAGCTGAGCCCATGCAGGGATGAATCCATCTCCAGACGCTGCTCCCTGTGCCTAGGCCTGTGTCCAGATGTGCTGTCACAGATGTGAGCACTGCAGGGTTCATGCCCTGGCCCGTGGTGGCAGTGTCCCTGTCATGCCCCTGGAGCCCCGTGCAGAGGATGAATCCACCACAGCAGTTCTGGCAGGCCTCACATTCATCTGCCTGGGAAGGGACCTCCTTTCCACCCCCACAGTTTCCCTGCAACAAAATCCACCCTCTCAAATCTCCAGGGCCGAGTTTACAGCTCAGAACTGGACACACTGGAGATGGCAAAGTTTTGGAAGCAGCAAAGCAGGAGAAAAGCAGGATTTCCTTGCCCAGCTGTGGTTTTGAGCTTCAAGCAGCACATTTAACCCTCAGAAATGCTCTGCAGCTTTGGTTCAGAGCCTGTTTAAAGCAGGCAGTTGATATCCAAAGGGTTCCTGCCTGCTGGGTTCAGGATCTGGCTGCCCTGGAAGGTATGACCGGGCTTTGTGAACCCTCTGCAGCACTCAGGGACACTTCCTCCAGCAGCTCGCATGGTCCAGAGGTTCTTCTTTCTGTGCCAGTCTATTTATAAACTCAGTCTGCAGCTCCAGGGCTGTTTTGGGGAGATTTTTCCTCCTGCCTGGTGTGTGAAATAGGAATTGTGCTGTGGATTTCTCAGGGATTTGTTTGGAAGAGTCAGGAGCAGCCTGTAGGAAGGATGAAAGTGTGGGAGCATCACCTGAGGGGTGCAGAGCACGGGGCTGGGAGAGGCTGCCCGGCTTTTTGTGGACTCTTTCCTGAGGGGGTCAGAATCCCCAAAACCCCTGAGGACCAGGATCCACCACCAGTGCTGGTTTTCTTTGAATTGGGATAATTTTTCCTTTGGAAAAGCCTCTTTGGGTGATGGAGCAGAGGTGACGAGTTTCAGACAGGGGACTTTCAAGGGCAAATCCCAAATCCCCTCACTCACAGTGTTAGGAAGGAGTTTTTGCCAGAGAGGAGGCTCCGCCAGCCTTAAATCCTAATCCAGATCTCAGGATCACCCACCCATCCATCCATCCATCCATCATCCATCATCCATCCATGCCTCCATCCATCCCATGCATCCATCATCCATCATCCATCCATCCATCCATCCATCCATCATCCATCCATCATCCATTCATCATCCATCCACCCATCCATCCATCCATCCATCCATCCATTCCTCATCCCTCATCCATCCATCCATCCATCCATCCATCCATCCATCCATCCCTCCCTCCCTCTGTACATCCCTCATCTATCCACCCATCCATCCCTCCCTCATCCATCCATCCATCCATCCACCCATCCATCCATCCATCCATCCATCCATCATCCATCCATCCATCCATCCATCCATCATCCATCCATCATCCATTCATCATCCATCCACCCATCCATCCATCCA
>WEZZ01010479.1:0-15432 GCA_013400585.1 Chloropsis cyanopogon | reverse complement strand
TTTGTTATTTTTGCTGTTGAGTACACAACACTATCAAGTGGTCATTAGAATAAATGATTCTGTGATCCAATACATTTACTCAGTTAAAAGAATGTAGACACAGCAGGAGCCCAGAGCAACCTGAGGGAGCTGTGGAAGGATCCAATATTTGTGTGAGCTTGGTGGGAAGTGTTCAGAACTAATTTTTATCATTTTTGAATGTGAACAAGCAGATCTGGCACCTAAGGGGAAGATCTCTGCTCACAATGAGCCACAATGATGCTGCAGTTCCCCCCAGAGATGAATTTTAGTGTCCAAATTTCCTACTCTGAGCAGAGCCAGCTCTCCGGATCACCCAGCAAGGTGGAGCTTATGGAAGGGTTTGGAGCAGGGAGTGGGAGCTGCTGCCTTCCCTGGGGAAGGGATGGGAGAATCATCCCCTGACAGGGATTTGCATGTTTTTCATCTGCTCCTGCCCCTGCTGGGGGTTGGTTCCGATGTTTCCCCCGGAGTCCCCTGCCCAGGGGATCATTATCAAACATGTCCCTGTCACTCCCACAGCTCCCCCTGTGCCCCTGCAGCTCCAGTGCCCTCAAACTCGGGGAGTGACAGAGCAACAGAGAGACAAATGAAACAAACTGAGGCATGTGAAAGGAGCAGAGCCCCAGCAGAGCTGTCAGGGACACAGCTAGGCTGGGTGGAAGTGCCAGATTCCAGGGATTTCAGGGACTCTGATCCTGTGTGAGCATAAATCCGTGAACCTCAGCTTCCAGCACTTGTGTCCTTTGCATATGAGACAATTGAGGCAATATAAATATTTATTTTATGGCCAGCTGCTGTGTGGGTGCATGCTTTCACAACATTATCCAGGATTAAAGGGCCAGAGGGCAGAGTTAGATGGGATATTGGGCAGGAATTGTTCCCTGGGAGGGTGGGCAGGCCCTGGCACAGGGTGCCCAGAGAAGCTGTGGCTGCCCCTGGATCCCTGGCAGTGCCCAAGGCCAGGCTGGACATTGGGGCTTGGAGCAGCCTGGGACAGGGGAAGGTGTCCCTGCCATGGCAGGGGTGGCAGTGGATGGGCTTTGAGGTCCCTCCCACCCAAACCATGCTGGGATTCCAGATTTAGGTTAAATTTATCTATTCCCCAATGTTGGCTTCCTTTTGCTGTGTCAGCCCCATCCTGGCATTTTTCAATGCCACATTTTTAACACAGACAGGCAGGAAAGCTCTGCTGAACCCATGCTCAAAACCCCGTGTGGATATTCCAGCAAACTGCACCTCCTTTTCCTACTGCCATTCAAAAGTTCTCAATTTCAAGGGCATTATCAGGGCTGAAGTGGAATTTATTATAATCACAGAATCAAATGAGGATGAAACCTCCCAGGAACTGCTGGTTCACCTCTGGATAGGTGTGGAAAATAACCCCTCTTGCCCAGGATTGCTGTTTTGTGACCTTTCAGAGAAGAACAAAGCCCTGCAAGGATGGAGGGAGTGGAGAGAGGCCTCCTCTCTGTCCTGCTGTCCCTGAGCCTGCTGAGGCTTTGTCCCCTTAGCCCCTTCTGAGATTTCCTTGACTTCTGTGGCACACGGGAGCTCAGTTTAAGCACTTGATCTGGGGAGCAGATCAATGCTGGACGTGGCTCAGAACAGAGCTGGGGAGGGAACAGGCAAACTGGTGTGGGACAGGGCTGAACTGGCCCAAAGCAGCTCCTAAGCTGCTCCAAAACTGTGCCAAAACTGTTCCAAACCCACTTTTGGGCGGGCAGGGGAGGTGTCCTGGCACCTCCTTTAGGTACTGAACCTTTAGGTGTCATGGCAGCTTGTTGCAAAGATTTAGATTTAGATCTTAAGTTTGTGTTTTGGTTCACATCTTGATTGATGCTGGACCTGGCATAGGCAGGGAAATGCTGGCATAAATCTTTCGAGATCAGGATCTTGGGAATGAAGGGAAGAGCTGAGCCTGCTCTTTGTGTGCTGTGCTCCTTCCTCCTGCACTGAATTGGGGTTTTCATTTCAGGTAGGTGTGTGATACCTCCGAGAATATTTACACTGATGGTTGGGAATGAGCAGCACATTTTTGTGAATCCAATTCCCTTCAAATTGCCCTATGTTTTTACCCAAGTGGGACTTTGATCAAAGGCTTTGAAATTGCTGTTAGACCCAGAATTCCTGCCCTGTTTTTCCTGAATATGTGCCTGGTTTTCATCAACGTGTTTTAAAATGTGTTTCACTCAGCAGTGACACAACACCCTCATTTATCTGGGGCCTGTTTCTCGGCAAATAAATCAAATGGGTTTTCTCTTGTATCATTTGGAACAGAAAATGGAGGACTGGGCCAAAGGAAAATGACTTTGAGGTGTCTGACGTGGTGTTTTGTATTTCTTTAGTTCAGAGCAGTTTGTCCTGTGTGACCGTGGGGTTGGCACACATGGCCTGGCTGGCACTGAAATGCACTGAACTGGGGCAGGTGTCCCCAGGGCTGGTGACAGGGACCTGCAAACCTGAGTTGTAAAGGTACTTCCATAGTAGTAGCCCACCACTGTGGCTTCCCACTTCCAGAGGGCAGGGAGGGATGGGATATTGGGCAGGAATTGTTCCCTGGGAGGGTGGGCAGGCCCTGGCACAGGGTGCCCAGAGCAGCTGTGGCTGCCCCTGGATCCCTGGAGTGTCCAAGGCCAGGCTGGACAGGGCTTGGAGCAGCCTGGGACAGTGGAAGGTGTCCCTGCCATGGAGGGGTGGCACTGGATGGGCTCTGAGGTCATTCCCACCCAACCCATTCCATGATCCTGGGGCTCACAACAGCACCACCTGAGTGCCTTTCTTCTCTGGCAGTGACTTATTCTCTCTCCAAACTTCCTCCATATCTCCCTGGGTTAAAGATGATCATGATCCATGTCCTGAAGAATGATCACTCCTCTGGCAGCCTGGTCTGCTTTGCCAACCACCCCTCCCTCTCTGAGAGTGTTCATTATGCAGAGAACCCCAGAATGGGTTGGCTTGGAGGCACCTCAGAGCCCATCCAGCGCCACCCCTGCCATGGCAGGGACACCTTCCACTGTCCCAGGCTGCTCCAAGCTCCGTCCAACCTGGCCTTGGGCGCTGCCAGGGATCCAGGGGCAGCCCCAGCTGCTCTGGGCACCCTGTCCCAGGGCCTGCCCACCCTCCCAGGGAGGAATTTTGTTCCTTTCCCACAGCCAGGGGCCAGCAGGGCTCTGCTGGGGCAGGGCAATGGAAGAAGGAGCAGACAGAGGGTTTGGAGAGCCCCCAGCCCTGAGGAATCCTCTCCTTTCCCCACCTGCATAGCTCTGGAGCCAGCTGAGTGCTGATTGCTGAGCAGGAATTAAATTAGGGCAGTTAAAGCCCGAATCCACCCCAGCCATGCACACTCAGAGGAAACAGGCTCCTGACGCTTGTGGTAATCAGCATGGAGTGGCTGATTAAGGGCCATTAAAATTCACCAGGAATGATTCTAATCCTCTCCACTTCCAGCCCAGCTCTTTTCCGGGTGTTGGATAATCAGTGCTGACTTTAGCTATCAGCCCTGACACAGTGCCCCTGCTCGGGCTGGAGCTGCTGCCCTGCTCTCGCAGCAGATGGAAAACAAGGCAAGAACAATCAGATTTAAGGAAGACAAGGCCTGGAATCTGCAGCAGGAAACACCCTGGAAGTGTTCTGTCACACTCCTGCATCCAGGGACACAGGAGACATATGGATGATATTAAAAATTTAATTGCAACAAGAGTTGACAACTTCTGTGGTGGGGAGTTTGTTGCATCTCAGAAATTTGTGGGGAATGTAGTAACTTTATTATATTTATTATGACTTTATCATATTTATTCTTGTTTTCTCAATGTGAACCTGGAAAATCTCTGAACTTTCCTTCCCTGAAAGTGTCTTTTCCACAACAGCAGAAACATCTCAATCCTTACTCACCAAGGTCATCACAGACCTTGTTAAGAGACCTTAAACCTGCCCAGGGTAATTTACATTATCCCTGCCTGCCTCTGCCTGCTTTCAGAACCTCCCGGCCTGTGCCGTTTGATAGACATCGAAATTGCTCCTGCAATTAAAGCTGCAGTCAGTTCGTTCAGCACCTGCACAGTGAAATCCCCGCCCTGGAGCCTTTCCGTGGCTCTGGTCACACGTGGCGGGAGCTGCTGGGGCAGAACGCGGTCCTGGTGTGTGCAGGCAGGGGCTCCCTGGGCAGGCAGCGGGGCTCCCCCAGCTCTCAGCTGCCTTCAAAGCCCCCTGGGGGTTGGGAGGAGGCTGACTGAAGTCCCAGTTAAACCCTAAAGTGGCCTTTTGTCACTCCCGGGTCATTGTTTGTGGGGTGGCAGTGCTTTGGGGGGGCTGCAGTGCCCCCTCACCCTCTGTGCCCTCTCTACCACGGCCAGGGTTCCTCTGGTCACACAGGGGGTGGGGGCACTCCTGTCCTGGCTGTCACCTGTCCCCATCATGGCTCTTCACCTCAGGAGCCCCTTGTGGCTGTCACTCCCGGTGACACAGTGGCGCTGATGATGGCTCTGGAGCAGACACTGCTGCAGCTTCATCAGGCCAGGTCTTGGAGGCTTCCTTATCTGAATTCTTTCACTAAAAACGGGGGCAGGAGGAGATCCCAGGAATCATGGAATGGTTTGAGGTGGAAAGGATCTGAAAGCCCACCTTGTTCCAGCCTCTATCCTAGGGTGCTCCCAGCCCTGTCCAGGCCTTGGACACTTCCAGGGATCCAGTGAAGCCCTGGCTTCACTGAGATGTACAAATTCCATGATTCTGTGATTCTGTGATTCTGTTATTCCCCGATTCTGTGATTCCATGATTCCCTGACTCTGGGAAGCAGGACACCGCTCTGGAGAATCAGCAGCTCCTGCTGTGGTCTGCACTGGATGTGCAGAGAGTTCATTTCAAACAACCTGCCCCTCTCTTTAAACACAAACCCAAAGCAGGTGCAGCCACCACATCCCAAATAATGAATTGCACAGAAAATGAGATCTGAAATCCCATTGTGAAGGCTTTTCTGTAGCTGGGAATAAATAAAATCCCTGATTATGAGGGCTTTGATCAGTGATGTTGCAGCTTTTCAGCTGCAGAGGTCAAAGTCTCAGCTCACTGCAGGGATGGAAACATTTCTTGTTCATAATTAGAGAATCATTAAGGTTGGAAAAGACCTTTGAGATCATCAAGTCCAACCTAAAGCCAAAGTAAAAGACAGGAAGGAGATACAGGAAATAGGAGAGAACATCAAACACAAATAGATCCATCCATTTGAACCTATCACTGAAATGAGAACCTGAAGAGGAGAACCTGGATATTGGAGATGTGGCATGGGATTTCAGGAGCTCCTGAATTGCTGGGTCATAACAATAAATGACATCTTGATTTAGACATTGATTGAAAACACTCCCCAGTCAGTACCAGGGGGGGCAGTGTCACGGTGCTTTTAGCCAATCGTTTTTAGCCAGTTTTCCCAAATTGGAGACTCTTTCAGGCAATGACAATTGCAGTGACTTTGAGGAGGCAGCAGTGTACCCTCTTCAGTGTGCAGGTCACCGTGGGTGGGGGATGATGAAGCCCTGTTCCCTTTTAGCATGAACAAGACATGTTCAAACGTTAAATACTTCAAATATCACTGACAATAAAAAGTCACATTCTTTCAACATGATGAACCCAGTGATTCATAAGTCTCTGTTCTCTTTAGAGCAGGGGAAGGTACCTAAGATGGAAATGTTTCCCAGAAAATCAGATTTTCAGTCTGTGGGCATGGAGACCAACCCCTGCTTGAGGGCAGGCCCCACCTGAAGAGGTGACAGGGCCAGAACACTCCAGGGGCACCTGGAAGGCAACAAAAGGCTGGATCAGGGAGTGAATCCCTCCACCAGCATTCCCTGCCAGACACCCGGCGCAGACCAGAATCCCAGGGACAGCTGCTGCCTGAGGAATGAACTCAGCTGTCAGAGGAGAGGGGTCTGCTGATCTCCTCCTTCCCTGCTGGAATTGCTGAGCCTCAGCACAGAGGGAGCAGGAGCCTGGGCTTTGGGAAGTTATTTCCACTCAGCTCAGGGGAGAAGTCAATCAGTTAATGGCTTTAATTAGCAATCTTTTCATGTCTTCCCCTCAGCACAGACACAGATTTTCCCACGCTGGGGTTTGCAGCCCCTGTGATTCAAACTCTCCCTTGGATGTGCCACTCAATCAATAGAAATCCCCTTTTTTTTCCAAGCAAAACAGACTTGGGGCTCCATTTGAAGCAGCTTCTCCTGTCTGTGGCAGAGCCTGTACCTGGGCACATCCACTCAACTGCTCTGGTTTCTCCTGTTTCCCTCATTCCCTTTTTCCTCTGGCTCCTTGGGGAATAAATCCAAGTTCCATTTTTATGCAGGAAGCAGGAATTTCACATCCCCTCAGTCTCAGTGTGTGATGAGCTATCAGGGGAGCAGGACTCCTGAAATCCCAGGAACTGATCTGATCACACAGGCAGAGCTTGCAGTTGCTTTTAGGATATGATCAGATCAACAAGATAAAATTTTAATTAAATTACAATGATTCCCACGTTTAATGGATGCTCCAGTTTTCAGTGTTCCTTGGAAACAAACCCCACAAGAGCTGAGCTTTATGATGCTGAGGGATGTGGGGTTATAGCTGCCAACCCCTGGGGCAGGAAGGATGGCAGGGCATGGAAGGGGAGGGATGGCCTTGAGATGGAGATGGCTCAGGAGTGAGGTCACCTGCTCTGGGATGGCTCAGAACCTCCTGTCACAGCCTACCTGAAGTGCCACCTGCCAATGACTCAAAAGGCCTCTGTTTGTCACCCTCAGGAGCACCTGGACAGCTGAGTGGGTTCGATGTGCCACAGGGAAGATTCCCTTTTTTTACACCAGTTCCTCACCCTGCAGTGTGAAGGGGAAGGTCAGGCAGGTTTAATCCCAGGGATCCCAGCAATGGACCTGGAATTCTCTGGCACATAACCCACGTTGTCCCCACTGTGGGAGCATCACAAGAAAACTTCTTCCTGCAGAGAAGGACATTTCCTGAAGTTCTGGACCTCTGGGTTTACTCAATCCCAGGAAAACCTATTTTTTTTCCCCAGCTCCTCAGCCCAAAATGTCCTTGTGCTTATCACTTTTCCTTGCACCAAGAGCTTTTAGCACAGACAGGGTGGATTTAGTGCTGCCCATGTGCAGCTTCCTTCCCCATCTGTTTCTCAGTTGCTTCTGAAACATTTCAGAGCAAAATCTCATCCCCATAAAATCAGTCCTGATAGGAACAGAGAGCAACGGGGCACCTGCTCCACATGCATTGTTCCAAGCTGCCTGTGGAGTGGGTAATGGAAGATTATTGTAAATATTGTGTGTGCTTACATTTATTTTATAAATAACTTCATCCAGCAGAGCTTCCTTACACTGGGAATAGAGGTTGGATCTTGTTGAAAAGTGAGTTTGTCTAAAATCCTTCTGGCTGTGCATTGCAGCAGGGCTGGGAGCAGCAGGGGATGCTGAAAGCCCTGGTTTGGAAGCCATCAGGAGGGATACCATGCAAAGGAGCAGCTGCTGGGCTGTGCTGATGTTGCACACACCAAACCCAGGAGCTTCTGCTGCTTCCCTGCTCTGGGGGTTCCTGGGCCAGAGCTCTGCCTCACCTGAGGCACAAAGCCAGCGCTCTCCATCTCCCAGGAGAGTCATGGAATATCCTGAGCTGGAACAGACCACAGGGATCATCCAGTCCTGGCCCTGCACAGACACCCCAACAATCCCTCCCTCTCCAAAGGCTCCTGGAGCTCTGGCAGCCTCGGGGCCGTGCCCATTCCCTGGGGAGCCTGGGCAGTGCCCAGCACCCTCTGGGGAAGGACTCTTCCCTGAGATCCACCCTAAGAAGCCAGAGCATGGATTTGCCACCTTGTCTTGCTTCCAGTGGAGCACCCAGAGAGCATTTATTCCTTTTTCCAGTCTGTCATTTTACCAGGAAACATCAGTTGCTGGGGGAAAAGAAATGTTTTGTGTTTTCAGATTTGATTTTGTACCCCTCTTCTTTTGCCCTTGAGGGTGACCATTGTGCCTTGGATTCTGCTTAAAGCCAGGCTTTGGAGTCCAATGCATTGCTGGGATGTGTGTTCAACAATTCCAGATAACCCAGACAATGCAGACACCTGGATTTGTGTTTAATTCCTACCTGAACCATGGCCATGGCCTCCCACATGGGAAGACCTGCTCCATTCTCCCTAGAAAGCACTCAGCTGCTTTGTTTTTCTATTTGGGTGCTTTTTCCTACTGCTTGGCTGACATTTCCTCCATCTTTCCTTTGTTTTCGTGTGCCTGTGGAGCTGGGGATGAAGTCAGGAGTTCTCAGAAGGATTGCCAGGCAGGGAAGCAGCCTCAGTAATAAAAGGCATAAAAACAACCCCCCTCCTAAACCTTATCCATTATTTCCTTGCTCACACACTGAAAATGCAAACTCAACTTATTAACTCAGCATTCACTCCTGATTCCATGATTTTATGTTTGCCTTTTATCCATAATATCCATTTTCCACTTTCATAACACCCAACAAAAAAATCCCTTCCCAGTCCCGCCCTCTTTGTTCTCCTCTGTTTGCAGCCAGTCCGACTTAGCAGGAGCACATCTGGAGCTCAGCTGCAGCTGTGCTCCCAGCCTGCTGTGGGATTTTGGGGAGTCTCAGCCCTCCCACACTGAATTTGAGGCAGTAACTGGAGCTTGTGTGGAGCAGTTGAAGATAACGCTCTGCCAAAATGAAACTTTGATAAACTAGTCGGTTTTCCCTTTTATTTCCAGTGGGAAACTGGATGTGCAGTCCAAAGTATTAAACTGCACATTTGGAAAGTGGGATTGTCCTGGAAGCCAGTGAACTTTGAGGCTTTGGGACCAAAGGGGGGTCCAGGGGTTTGTATAAAATAACACAATGTGACAAGTTCAGATCCATGTGCTGTGTTATTCATTCAAATGAGCCAAACTTCCATGGGTAAGGAGACAAAAAATCTCAGGTGGAGGCAAAACACTCAGGTGGTGTCAGGTTTTCTTGGTTGTTGCCAGTGTGATTCCCACCAGCCCTTAAAATGCTGGAAAATGGCACAATTCTCCAAAATGTAAAAACCCACTTGGCCCAACAGTCCCTGGATTCAAGAGACATGTAAAACGTAGCTCATTAAATCATGGAATCATGAATTCATGGAATCATGAAATCACAGAGTCATGAAATCATGGAATCATAGAACACTGGAATCACAGACTCATGGAATCATGACATCATAGAATCATGGAACCATGAAATCACAGAATCGTGGAATAATGGAGTGATAGAATCATGGAATCATTACATCATAGAATCATGGGATTTTGGAATCACAGTATTATGAAATCACAGAATCATGGAATCCTTGAATGGTTTGGGCAAGAAGGGACCTTAAAACTCCCCTTGTTCCAGCCCGTGCCCCGCAGTGTGAAACAGCTACAAAAGGAGAAGGGCTCCGTGAGAAGCAGCCTTTCCTTCTCCAGGGCCCGCATGGAGTTTCCGGAGTTTCTCCTCGGTATCCCAGCAGGCAGGTTGAGATCCAAAAGCAGATTTGTCACCCCAGGAGCAGCAGGTGTCAGCTGAGGCAGGCTGAGGGATCAGTCAGTCTGGTAAGGAGCCGAGGCTGGAGCCATCCCAGCTCCTCCCAAAGCCAGTGGCAATCCTGGAGCAGAGCTTTTTCTTCACAATGGGATTTTATGGACACACATCCCTAGGCACTGGTGCACAGAGGAGGTGGGAATCCTGACTCCTGGATTATAGCTAAAAGTGCTTCCTTGTGCTGTAGCTGTTCCCATCTGACTGCTGGACAGATTCCTTGGATACACTGGTATAGCAGCTTTTCCTGAAGAGGTGAATCCCTGTGTTGAGAATTAACAAACACCTACCTGGGTTAGACAGGAGAGGATGGAGGACACTGATGCTTTCCAGCTTAAAAACCCTGGAGAATTAAAATTCCAGCTGTAGGAATGAGCACTGAGGGAAGGGAACCACTGCATTGAGAAAGGGAGCAGGACACCAGCAGGGCCTTTTCCAGTGGGGTTCCAGTTTCACCCAGCTGCTGGACAGCTGCACCAGAATGGGGATTGTGTTCCCTTTCCTGCCACACCAGAGGCTTCTCCTGCAGGTTTGCTCTCCAGTGGGAGCTGTGAGCCTGTGGACAGCTGTCTCTAGGGTGAAGGTGGCTGATTTCTCCATCTGGATGATGGCCAGGCTGGTTCCAGGTCTGTGTTCCCCTCACTTTGGGGAGACAGGCACAGGGAGAAGGATGTGGAAAACACCTGGGATGCTCCACAGGCTGTAGAAGAAAGATGCTGTTCTTGATACTCATCCCTGGTGCTCTCCTTCAATGGCAAAATAAACACAGAGTGACACCAAACCTTTTCCATACTGTGCATCCCTGGAGCTCGGAGAGGGCTGGCGCCACTTGGGAATGAGATCTGAAGTTATTTGTAGTAGATCCATGGGAATGTCGGCTCAGCCCTCAGCAGGTGGAAAACTGGGAAAGGATGAGAAAGAAATAGGGAGAAAACCAGCTTGTGGTGTGTGTTCACTTCTGGGATGTCATTGGGATCTGCTCCACTGGGTCATGGAAGGGAGATGGTGAGATGGGAGAAATTAATGAGGAGGAAACCTTCATGAATTCCAGGTGGTACTTCCTCAAGAGGAAACCTTGGTGACTAAAAAGAAGAAACTTAAGTGGATAAAAAGAAGAAACTTAGGTGGATAAAAAGATAACTGGGTTATCTTTTCTATGTCAGAGTTTGGGAAGGTGATGACTGGAGCTGGGGAGGGTACAAGTGAAACAGGAGACAGTTTCAGAGCAAGCCCAGGGAGAGGATTTCTCCTGCAAGGTGTGAAATTTCCTGACAGCACAAGTTGGATGTGCTGGAAGCTCACAGAACTTCCCAAAATAACTTGGCAAATTATTCACTTGAGGTCTCTCTTCTTCCCTTCTGCAGTGAAGGTGGGATTCTTTCCCTGACATCTACTCTGAACCTGCCCATGCACGTGTCCATCCACGGGTTACTGCATCCACCAGGAGGAAAACTTCTTCCCAAAGAAAGAGATGGAGTTTAGGGAATACTAAAAGTGATCATTATGCTCTTTTTCCTTTCCATGAGATAAGCAAATAGCAGCTGTGATAGACCCTTCTCTTGAACTTCAGCAGTCCAGACCCCACAGCTGCACCACCACGAGTGGAGAAAATGAGCTCTGATGTTCTCTGTATCTCCTTCATCTTCCAGCATTCAATATTTCCTCTTCCAATATTCAATATTTCCTCTTCCAGCATTCAATACTTCATCAGGAATTTGCTTCTCATTGACCTCTAAATACCACCATTGCCCAAGAATGGCCCTGGAGTGATAGATTGCACCATTGGCATCTAAATGTGGGATAAAAACTCCAGCTGATTCTCCCAGAGGCAACAGAAAATTCCAATTTAAGCCATCACTTTTTATTTTTATTGCATAAATTACAATCAGGACTAATGATGTCTGGGGATTCCCCCTGCCTTTCCTTTTGTTCTGTAGTTGGCAAAGTCTGCATCTTCCTGGGAATTTATCCCATTCCACTGACCTGGAAATCTCTGTCAGGGCTGAAGTTAAAGATGAAATGCAATATAAGGGTGGGAGGGACTTCCTGCCCTTTGGGTTTGCTGGGGTTGCTGTTGTGTCTCCTAAGGAACCTCAGCACCAGTCCTGGCGCTGCTGCACATGGACCACACAGAATCCCAGGATTGCTGGGGCTGGAAAATCCCTCCAAGGTCACTGAATCCACCCTATGCCCCATCCCCAGCCCAGAGCACTGAGTGCCACCTCCAGCCTTCCTGGGCACCTCCAGGGATGGGGACTCCAAACCTCCCTGGGCAGCCCCTGACCACCCTTTCCATGGGGAAATTCCTCCTGATGTCCACCCTGAGCCTCCCCTGGCCCAGCCTGAGGCCGTTCCCTCTCCTCCTGTCCCTGTTCCCTGGGAGCAGAGCCCAACCCCCCCGGCTGTCCCCTCCTGTCAGGGACTTGTGCAGAGCCACAAGGTCCCCCCTGAGCCTCCTTTTCTCCAGGCTGAGCCCCTTTCCAGCTCCCTCAGCTGTTCCTGGGGCTCCAGACCCTTCCCAGCTCCGTTCCCTGCCCTGGACACCCTCCAGCCCTTCAGGGTCTGCATTGTCCTGAGGGGCCCAGGAGTGACCCCAGGGTTTGAGGGGTCTCAGCAGTGCCCCACATCCCTGGGTCACCCTCCCAGTCCCATTTTGCAGCTCCTCTTGTTCCCTATTTCGGTGGGAATGCTCCAGTCTGGGATCACAACCTCTGCATCCCATACTGGGCCCAGATGGAAGAGTCTGAGGGAAACCTGCAAGAATTAAGAAACAAACAAGAGCATAAAGAGTTGGGTTATTTTTTAATTTAAAATGCAGCACCCAGAGAAAGGCCAGAGCTACCTGGATCTCCTCACCTGATGAATTATTTATGTCTAATGACAACAATGCTCTGCCTCAGTGCTGGTGTTTGAAGCAGGACTTCAGATCACCCAAGACTCACAAACCACACTCTGTCAAAAATTCCTTTCTTCCCCAAACCCATTACTCACCTGTAGGAATATTTCAGATGTGTTTTCACAAAGCTGCCTGACTTGTAATTAGCAAGTGCTCACACAACAAACTATTAAAGAGCAATTAGCTCAGGGAAATTTACCGGAGCTGTTTGCAGGTCTGAGTCGAGGAGTGATAACGTTTCCTTGATGGAGGCATGTCAAATTTACACAGCCAAATGCCAGAAATTTATCGAATCCTCAGGATTCCCTGTGATCCCGTGTATTTTAGGGAGTTTTCATTAGCACCTCTAAAGACCAGCTAACAGTAACACCTGTTTCCAGGATGTCTTTTCCCATCTTCTCAAGCATGTGTTGCTTTGGCTCTTTAAGCTCTGAGAGAAGCAGATTTCCCTTTGTTCTCCCAGATGCTGAGCACCTCATTTATATCCATTCCTTATTAATTGACAGAATTTATAAATTGAAGACTAAGTTTTATTCCTTCTCACTGCATATAACATTGCCTTGTCAACTCTGATAACTTCTCTCTTTCCAAACAATTTAAAAATTATGCATGAATGCTGCAAACTGCTTCAAATTATATTTTGCAATGCCTTCCTTTTAATTACATCAGTTCTGATGGATATGGATGCGCACACACACACCCAGAGCAGTTCTGGGGGCTCAGTTACTCCCTTCCCTGCAGCTCTTTCCAGCTTTTCCCTTGGAGAATCCACAACAACACCAAATGTCTCCAACCAGGGCGTGCTGAGGGAAAGAAAGGGTGCAGAGTCTTTTGTCAACTTTTGTTGCCTAAATGTAAATTTTATTCAATCGACCATGATGCCAAAAAAGAAAAAACACACATATAATAAAAAAAAAAAAACAAAACAAAACAAAACAAAATCCTGAAGAACCCACATTTCTCTTTACTGGGGGGAAAAAAAATCAATGAAAAATGGATCTGTTTTGATGCCTAAGCCCCAGGCAGATATGACAGAGTCTGCTCACCTTATCTCTCCGATAAAATCCAGATACACTTGACACACTCAGGTAGGGAGCAGATATTTCAGCCTGGCTCCAGGACTGACAGCAAAATTAATCCACAGTAAATGGGCAGGTTACAGAGGGACCACAGAGATGATGAAACACCAGGCTTGGAGCAGCCCAGTCTATTGAAGGTGTCCCTGCCCAGGGCAGGAGAGGATTTTAAAGTCCCTTCCCAAACTATTCTGGGATTTGACGATTCTGAGTTACCAAAGGGCAGCAGCTCTTGGTGCATTTTAGATTGCTCCTTCCTTTTTGCCTTCCTTTACCCAGTCCTTGGTGAAATCAGCTGTTGTGAAATGATTCTTAGGGCAGCAAAGACTGGGGGAGCCCAAGAAAAGCAGGTGTGGGGGGGATATTCTGAGGGCAGCAAAGCACAACTTCCCCCCAGTGTGGCTGTGCCAAACAGGGCAGAAAAAGGGCAGAAAAGGAGCCACTCAAAACCCTCACCAGATGTGGATTTCTCTCTACTGAGGGGTTTCAAACCAGGATGAAGCGCTCCAGGAAAAGTGTCAGAGATGACAGGAGTTGATGAGCTGGAACAGCTGCCCAGGGAGCACAGATTTCCTGCAGGGAAAACCAGCTTGTTGTGAGCAGGGAAAACAGAAAACTTGACATGTGTCACCAGGAAAAGGGAAAAGGACTTTCTGGAGCTGGTGGTGGAACCCCAGGCAAGGAAAGGAGCAGGACCTTTCCAGAGGGCTCTTCTGCAGCCAGGCATTGAGGGCCTGTCAGCCCTGAGAGCTGGGGGGATCCATAAGGCCTGACCCCAAACCCACGGGTCACTGTGCAAGGCAGGAACGCAGCAAGGTTTGCATTTGTTCAGACAAATGAGCAAAGGTCAAGATAAATCCTTGAGGGGCAAGCTCAACCCCTCCCCTCACAAAGCAGGATGGATGTGTTAAGATCCCAAATGCCCAGGGATCGCCATCCCATCTGGACTTGAGCAGACACTTTGTCCTCTGCAAATGGAGTTCTGAAGATGTTCCCGGGTCAGGGCTGAAGGGAAGGAAAAGGACAGACTGGCTTTGCAGCCTGGTCCTTCCTCCACTGAGTGTCACAGGATTGATTTCAGCCTCTGTCCTCAGCTTTTTCTTCTGCAAAATCTGTGAATTTTTATGTTGCAAAAGAAGGAATTTCTCCAGCAGATGGAATGGGATGAAAATGCTGCAATTGAGCCAAGGCTCTTGGGCAAATAACAAACATTAAGTAACTTTTGCAAAGGAACTGCACCCAGGGACTGATGAAACCAAACCTGGACTCAAGGACTGATGAAATGGAGATCATTTCCAGGCAAAAGGCCACCCCAAAGCTGGTGCCGGTGTCCCTCACAACAGGTTCTTCTTCCAGGGATGGAATTGAGCACGCCAATAAATGCCATTTCTCATGGTCCCTGCCAGGGTGAGTGTCTGCAGTCAGCTCGAGTCAGGCTGCCAGGTCCTTCCCTCTCACCGTTAGCCTCCAATTAATGAGGTTTTAATGAACACAGGGCTCAGAGTTTTCATGGATCAGTGACATTTCCTTTTAGAAAAATATCCCTGCTCAAGCTGTGGAAGGTTCATGTCCTTCTCCAGAGCTGGGGCAGAAGCTGAGGACTCCAGGGTTGGAATGAGCTGGATTTTATTAACACGTTTCATAATTTGGTGAGAAAATTAGATTGGTACCTGCAGAGCAGAGGAGGCTTCAGCAAGGCTCCAGATGAGGTCTTGGACCCAGTGGGATAAAGAGAAATAGGGAATTATTGCCAGGGGAATGGTGTGGTGTCAGGAGAAATCAGCGAGGGAGGAGGATTTCAGTGTGGCATAAAGCTCGTTTTCCATATCCAGCATCACAGAGCACCAGGATGGTTTGGGTTGGAGG
>WEZZ01010478.1:6877-35724 GCA_013400585.1 Chloropsis cyanopogon | reverse complement strand
GCTGCGGGCGGCGGCGGGGCACTGGGCCGGCGGGTGGGGAGCCCCGCTGCCCGCGGGGATGGCACTCACCTCCGGAGCGGCACCATCGTCAGGCGCAGTTCACCTGCGCTTCGGTAAAACTCGCGCTGTACGCTGAAATCCATTGGGCTGCTGCTTGAGCCACCGCCGCCTTTGTCTTTTCTGATTCTCTGCTTTAACAACGTATTGTATAATAAAGTTTTACTTTATCCGTGTTTGTTGTGTGAAAGGCCCATAGGTAAAAGTGTCATAGTGATTGCAAAAGAGAAAAAAGCCAGCCTAAATATTCAGGATGGTTATAATGGAAAAAAGTTCTTCCTCTTCCCTCTTATTTTTATCGAGGTAAAATAATTTCAGGCAGGTCTTTGGTTTTTTTTGTTTGTTTTTTCAGTTGATAGCTTTGCCTTACATCTCTTCTTAGATCATCAGCCTGAACTTCACTGAACAGTGGAACTTCTTTTTTGTTGAAGGGTAGACAATGAATTGTTTTCAAAAATGTATAAAATATGCATCCTTTTTTTCTAAAGTTTTCATTCTTCATAGTTTAAGAAATAGCTACATGCTTTTTAAAATTCAACTTTGTAGAAAGGTGTACCCTTTCACATAACCATATTTGTTTTTAAAGCTAGGCCAACATTTGCCACTTGGTCACATATACGTCTGAAACAATTTAAATACATTCCATATTTCATCATTCAGAAGTTATTGTGCTAGCAATAATGGAAAAGTTAAGATTGTTGTATTTATTGTTTCTATTTACTGTTCTTGAGTAGTTTATTAATTAATGGGCTTACTCTAAGCCTGACTTTAAACCTTGTTTCCTAACATTGTGTAAAGAAAACTAAATGTGCTGGCACGTGCTCAAACAGTCAGACTTACTTGAGTGAGTGTACTGATACAAAAATTTTGACCACTAGTTTGTTGCAGTTTCTTAATTGTATTAAAGAGAGCATCATGTAGCTGCTTCTCTACAGGGCACCCTAGAATGATGAACTTTCTTCTAGTCACAATTTCTCATAGCTGAAATATCTGTTTTTCCAAGGCTGCCAAGAGGGAAGTGGCTCAAAGAAAGGGAAAACTGGAAGAATGATAGGCTTTGGTTTGTTTGTTTTTATTTTCTTTCCTTGTTAAATGGTGGCCTCTACTTCCTCCACCCTGCAGAGCAATTTGTATGTTATTGACTCCTTAGAGTCTCCATTTTCAGCTTAAGGCTGTGAGCGTGTATACACTATAAACATGATTTTACCAGCATGCATTGTTTCACTAAACCTGATAGGATTGTTTGCATATTAAAAGTTACTTGGCATACTGGCAGAGACTTTAAAAAAATTATGTGGTATCTAAAACTGTTACGAGGTAAGTATTTGTGTGTTGTAGGTTCATGATTTTATCTTTTCCTGAGATGATTTGCAATCGTGTCTACTCTTGATTTTATAACAAAGATGTATTTGCTTATCACACTCAACCACAAGACTACACTGTGAGGAATTTTATATTGAAATCTCATGCTATTTTTGAAGTTTCTCTGGGTCTGTAGAGTAGTGGTCAACCATGTAACAATTTCCTTCAAAACTTTCTATTTGGTCTGGACTGTTGAAGCAGTCTATAAGGATGAGAAATTGTGGTTTTGTTTTTCTCAATGGTTGTCATCTTAGACTGCTAAAATCAACACTGTGTCTGTGGTGTGCTGTTAAGTATTTAAGCAGTCCTCTTGCACACAGCTTTATTTTTAGGATTTTGCTGGCTTTTCTTTAGTGTCAGAGTCAGATGGTCTGTTTATAGTGAGCCTCTTCCATGGCAATGTGGGCATACCTGATTTCAGATGATTATGACCCTTACTCTGCACAGGTTTATGCACCCATTTGATTTACTCCTGCTCAAAATTTATGTCAAGTTGAAATAAACCCCTCAAAGTGAGGTGAGAATGGAGCATATGTAGGCCTGAGTAGGATGTTAATACTGTGTGTGTGTGTATACAGATACATTTATGTGTGTATACAGATACATTTATGTGTGTATACAGATACATTTATGTGTGTATACTCTATTACTGTATCTTTATATGGTTGCTTTGTATATAAATAATATACATGTGGTTCACATGTATAAAACCTAATGCTATGTATAATAGCATTTAGAAGTTTATATTCCTTATAAAAATGTATTTGCATTTACTTACATTAGAGTAACTTTTGCGCCTCAGATGCTGTTTTGGTTTTTAATTTTGGTAGAGAGCATAATTATGTTGATGATCTAATGTACATGATGTGTAAAATGGAATGAGCAAAGTGTGGCTTTTTTCTCTATTTTCTGTGAGAGGCATTCTTTCAGAAATTTTATCCTGAGATAACTGTAAAGACACTTCCTTTACAAATCTGAAGATGAAATGGTACATACTGATTTCCGGCATAAATTCAAACACATTTAAATCTGTTAAGAAGTTCTGAAGACAACAAAATTTGATTCCTTTGAGTTTGTGTGTTTTGTTTGCCTAGTTTAGAACCGGTGACATGAAAACCTTGAGGCTTCTCAATGTGGGATTATTTTTTCTTCAGTTAAAATGGGTCTTTAGCATTTAAATGATGATGTAGTTGACAAGAAATGAGGATCAACTTAAAAATCTATGCCAGTGTTTGACTTCTGGGCTGACTCCCCCGCAAGAACAGTGTGAGGATATTGTAAAATATGATCTTTGTTTTCTGAAGACAAGTAGTATGAGTTGTTGCCCTTTTTGAGTTAGCTGCTCACAATAAAACCACTTCTCCAGGACAAAAGTGTAATGCAAAGCGCATTTTAATTGTATGGAATTACCACGTTACCAAAGACTTTTTATACTAAAACGACAAAGAAAGTAATCTTTATACAACTTTTTAATACAAATTCGTGCAAGTTTAATTCGAGGGGGATATTATTATTTATATTTTGTGTTTCTTGAAATTCTTTGTCATTGTTACAGCTCACATGTGATGGGTTGAGGTACTGTAGTGGCATTGCCAAGTTTTGAGTTCTCAAGTAAATGCAGAAGGCAGTGTTATATGACTTGAGAATGTGTATTTTATAAAATAGCTCTTAGGTCAGCCATTAAGATCATATGCTGGCTTAGGCCCTCAGCACTTGAAGACTTAGAAGTTGTGAGGAATACAAAAATCATAAATACAAGAAAAAAATTTGATCAGAAACAGAGGAAATAAGATTTAAGCTGCATAGCCTGTGTAGTTCAGACTGACTTATGAAAGTAGTGTTGTAGATGGTTCAGTAGTTTGAATAATTCTGCAATTTTACAGTGGGGAAAAAAAAATGTAATAAAGAGAGAGACCATTTTGGGAAAGGGAAAGGACAAAAAGAAAAGTACTTGGTTCAAGAAGCATACTGCAACTGGAATACTGTGCCCAGATTAATCTTTATGTAAAGTTATCTGGTGTTAAATTAGGAGAATTGCTACAAATCAAATCAAGAACCATTTTAAGAGTATTCCTGAGAATTGAACCAAACACATTCAGGAACAGGTATGTGTCCACTATTGCTTCTGGTTATTGTAAGGAAAATCTAACTTATTCTTAAATAAATAAAAAAGGAAAACAAAAATTAACTCAGTTTTGTTTTCTCAGGCTGGAATCTCTTGTGGCCTGAACAAAGAAAGGAGAAAACCTTTTCCAGAGGTTGATGTGAAAATATCTTTTTCTGCAATGTTTTTAAGCAGTCATGGAAAACATGTGGGGTTTGTTTATATGAATGATAGGGGTTTTGGTTTTTTTTGTGGGTGTTTTTGTTTGGGTGATTTTTTTGTTTTTTTTCCCCCCAAAGCTACACATTCTCCTAATATAAACAAGAGCCTGGTGGTAATGAAATCAATTCCTTTAGAGTCGGACAGGGACTCAGTGTACATGAGGTACTATAGAGATTTTTAGCTTCAGGATAAACAGGGAAACTGACAGGTTTTTACCATGCTGACCAAGAGTCACATATCTTCATTCAAACATACAAATGTAAACATTTCATGTATTCACAACACTGTTGTTGATGTTCTAGAAACGTTATTACAGATGTGGTGTTTATTTGTGATAGATAAAAATCTCATGGTGTCTTTCACTGGTGTACACTGGTAACAAAGTGTTAATTTTTTTTTCCCATAAAGTGAGTTTTTCTCAGCACCAAATGTTTTCTTCTGCCTGTGTTGTGGAAGTACCAAGTTGTTAAATTGAATTTGACAAATGCAAGGTGCTGTATTATTATGCACATAAACATTTTCCAAACTCAAGGGAGACTTTTGATTTTTACAATTTAATCTTTTATTGACTTTACATTTAATGTTCTCCTCCCTGGAAACTGTAAGTCGTTGTATGTAACATTAGTTTGTATCTTAGTTATGGTTACTTTTGGACCATATCTGAGAAGATGCTAGTGAAATATAACTTCAGTGAAAGGGAGTCAGTCTGAATGAGTTTAAAGAAACTGGGGTTTTCTAGGAAATGTTAATTCTATTATGTAATCTGTCATGCATCCAGACAAGGAAAATGGGTTTAATCCCACAAACCTGTGTAAAGCATATGAGAATTTCCTTGCTAATGATTAAAGATTATTGAATACATTGTCATAGAACAAAAATAAGATGGAGCTTTAGATAGAGGACAGGCTTGTAACCAAAGCACTTTATATCTGAAATTTTAAAGGAATTACAGAAGGAATGTGTTGATCTTATTTCCACTGATGCTTTCCCCAGGAAATACATAATTTCCATAATTATTTAAAGAAAGTAGAAGATGAATAGGCATATAAGATACTTTTCTCACTGCTGATGAGATTCAGCTCTGCTGCCAGAGAAAGGATGGAATTTGTTGAATGAAGTTGCAACATTTCCCAGACAGAGGTGCCATGTGGAAATAGTATGGCATGTGCTCAGTGAATTTGAAATACCCAAGGTCTGACTGTCCCATAGAAGACTTACTGAGTGTAAACCACATGATGACCTGAGAATGCACAGAAAGCCCAGTGTGTCCTGAAAGTGTTGTGGGTTTATGAGATCTCTGCTTTGGATTGTGTGAAACACCCTGGCCTGTGTTCCTGTAAGGATTTGTGCAGACTTAGACCATAGGTGTTTTCCTGTGATTTCTGGGAATCTCACAAACATCTGAAATTAACTTGTTCTTCTTACCTAGATTTTCTTTTCCCTCCTCTGCGTTTGGAGACATCTGCCTGTATGGTTACCATATGTTTATGTTGTGGTTGCTTGCAAGGAAACAAACATGCTTAGTGAAGTCTGCATATTGTTACTTTTGGTGCCTTATTTATACTGTATTTTTGTATATGAAACTATTTCAGTTAAAAACTTCTGCCAAATGTGTGCTTGCCTTTTTTTTAGTGCTAGCAGTTATTTTTAAGATATAAAAATGTAGAATTAAAAATTGCAATAGAGAGAATTCTCAGTCTCAATGTACTCTGTGTGTATTTCAAGCAACCTGTGATAAGCACATGCATTGTTTGTAGATTTTTTTAAAATTACAAGTGTGTAGGTCATCTCTGGCTTCTTGACTGGTTGACATCAGACGTGTTTATGTTGACGTTATGTAATATGCTTGCAGTTACATAGTTGCAATCAAGCATATAATTAAAATGTCTCTTTCAAGTGTTTATCTGAAGTGCTTGTGAGCTGTCCTCTAAAATACTTGATTAATCTTCCCTGTAGAACAGTGTGGCTGTATATATAGTATATCTTTATGTATATCTTTAGTCAGTGCTAGTAGTTGACTTGTATAGGTTCTTGCTGCTTGGAGGAGGACTTCCTTTTCTTTTGGAGCTACTACATGCCTTTTGCGTACTGTCAGATTGTCATTTGTCCTTATGGTGTGTTCTGGTAAAACCTTAGAATGGTTGGAATGCACCTTAATGATCACAGAATCACAGAATGGGTAAGGTTGCTCAGAGTTGGTTCTGGGCTCTAAGTGTACATTGACAGCTCATGTTGAGCTTTTTGGTCCACCAACAGCCTGAAGTCTTCCTGCCCAGGGCTGGTCTTGATCCCTTCTCCACTGTGGCTGTACTTGTGCTGGGAGTGCCTCGACCCAGGTGCAGGACCTTGCACTTGGCCTCATTGAACTTCCTGAGGTTTGCACAAGCTTCCATCTCAAGCCTGTCAGGGACTCTCTGGATGGCTTCCCTTCCCTCCAGCTTGTCAACTGTGACACACAGCTTGGTGTCAGCAACAAGCTTGCTGAGGGTGCTCTCAGTCCTGCTGTCCCTGTCACCAACAAAGATGTTAAAAATGCCCATTTCAGTACCACCCCCTGAGAAGCATCCACTCCTCGCTGCTTTCTGTTGGATATTGAGTTGGTCACCGCAACTCTGAGTGCTACCATCCAGCCAAATTTTATCTGCTGAAAGGTCCATCCATTAAATCCACGTCTCTCCACCTTACAGAAGAGGATGTCATGCAAGACAGTGTCAACTGCTTTGCACAAGTCCATGTATATAATGTCCTCTGCTCTTCCCTCATCCACTGCTGCTGTAACCCTATTGTAGAAGGCCACCAAATTTCTTCGGTATGATTTACCTTTAGTGAAGCCATGTTAGCTGTCACCAATCACCTTATTGTTTTCCATGTGCCTTAGCATAGTGTCCAAGAGGAGCTGCTCCATGATTTTTCCAGGCACTGAGCTGAGAAAATAGTTCTTTCATTTTTCTGTATCAGACTTGAGTGTCACTTTTGCAGGGTTGATTGTAGAGGTTCTGCTAGAAAGGCTACCTAAATTTTGTCATCGTGTCTCACTTGCTACAAAAGAACCTGCTCTACTCTGACATCCCCTTTGTTTACATTTTCCTTTTTTGTGGTTTTGGTATGAATTTCCAGGATTTTGCAGACCAAACCAGATTTCTTTCACAGGCTTTCAGTTTTTTTCTTCTTCATGCACTTTTAGTGCTAAATGAGCTCGTATGTGCTTCAAATCAGTTACTTCATGAAGCAGATTTTTGCTTTCTAAATGCTCTTCTAGTTTATCTGCTGAAACAAGATGTAAGGTTGGAAGGGTAGTGTAGTGTATCACACTAGGTTGAGATAACACTGTGGATATATTGCAGTGATTTATGCATAGGCATAAAGTTAGGCATAAATTACAGTGTATATCTCTGTTGTCTACTTTCTCTTCCCCCACCTATTTGTGGGTTCCTTTTTCTTGTTTCTTTTCTGTGTTTTCTTCTTCAGCTGAGGAAGATTTTGTCAAGAGGTAAGCTTTCACTTCTCCAACTATGCGATGTTTATATTCGTGTTGTGATTGTATCTCTTATGTAGCCTGTTGTGTGTCCCTCTTCTGCAGTCAGAACCACATCAGAAACAATATTATGACATTCAAGATAAAACATAGGTAATTATTTTGATTAAAAATTATCAGATTTTATTTTTTTAAATTAAGAAGCATGAATGTACATGATCTAATATGGTTCTTGACTGTTTTCTAAGAGAAGAAAGGAGGCATTTAAAGACTTTTATTACTGGTGGGCATAAAAAGGTCTTCCCAATGTGACTTTAGGCACAAGGTATATATGAAGATCTAAATAAAGGTCTATACTAAAGATCTACTAAGAGAAGCTGCAAACCATGACCACAGTTGCCAGCTCTAAGCCTCTACCTTGTACATTTTAAAAGAGCTGTATCTGGACATGTCCTGTGTAGTCTGAAAGAATGTTCTATTTCTTCTTTCTTCAAATTATTTTTAAAAAAGTCAACCTTGAGAAATAATTTTTTCCCAAGTGTTAGAAGGAGTTTTTGTCAACAGCTTGTCAGATGCAAAAGCACAGGCAAGACACAGCTGGGTCTGGGAGAAACAGTCTGGCTGTGAGGCAATTTGCCTGAAGGATGCTTGTCCTTAGAAACACCAACTTACCTGATCTTACCTTCTGAGAAATCCCTTTACGTAACAATAGAAATACTAATTATGCGGGCCATAGTGGTCAAGCATACCCTGCTCTCCCTCTCGGAAGTGCTGTATGTCCTTACGTAATTTATGGGTGCTAGGCTAGGGTCTGTATTCAGGCTGAAACATTTCTTTAAGCCATGTAGAACCTTGGGCCACAAAGGGTTAAACTTCTTAAATGGTGTTATTAATCCATGGAGTGAGGGTCTGTGCCATGAAGGAAACCTCACTGATAAGGAGACGACAGTATGAGTTGATGCGTTCTGTTTAGCTGTAATCATTTTGCCATTTTGCTCTGAAGTTTAGCCCCCTTCTCCACCAGCTTTTAAGGGCTGGGTTACAGGCTTGCTGCCTGTTTATGTGACAGGACTCCAGGTGTGCTGACCATGCTGTCTGATTTTGTAAGTGCTGTTCTTAACCTCTCTGAGGATTATGTGTTGCGCCCCAAAATCAAGTACATCTAGGAAAATGTGAAAATAGCAGAATACTAAAAATGCACATACTGTTGTAGATATCTGAAAAGTTGAATTCATACCTTTGTTATATTTATTATACTTACCTCTAAATAGAAGGAATGCAGCAAAATATGTAGAATATGAGTAGGATTCTGTTCAATTCCAAACCCACATGGTTTTCACTGCATTTTTTCCTAAAGAGTTGGCTGTCCTACATTTAAAAAAAAAAAATGTTGAGTGAAAATTGAAACAATCTGGTCAAAGTCTGTGTGCGCTTGTGTAGGGGTGTAGGGAATTAAGTTAGGGGAAAAGGTCTCTTGATTTTAGACTATGTGATTTCTTAATTTCTGGAGGAAAGTTAAACATTGCTGTCTGTATGTTATCCTTCTCATGTAACAGTATGCTTGCAGACCATTTTGTCACAAGGAAAATGGTCATAGCAGCAAGAGTTCAGGTAACTGTAACAGATTGTCAGGCAGAAAATACAGTAAAATCAAATAGTTTGGAAAATAAGAATACTTGTCTTCTACATCTAGAAATGTCTCTCTAGTATATCTTTAATCTGTATTTATGATCGTGTATCATGCCATGCGGGCTTGATCCAGGGATTGACTTGTTTTTCAAACATTATAAAGAAATGTCAGTGTCCTGACTTTCAGTTCTTAAACTAGCTTAAAAGATCATCCAATGTAAACCTCCTCTTTCTTTCATTTGACTACTTTTATTTAACAACTCCCACAAAACTGGGGAGGTTCTGAGCTGTATTCTGGTGCTAAATTGGTTCTTGATCTGAACCCTTGAGAGGAGTTTTCAAAGCTGGTAGAGCTAAATTCTTCCAGGTGGTGACAGAGGCTGAAACCAAGAACTGAGAATTATGGTTTGATCAGTCATTAGGTTAAAAACTCTTTGACAGGAGAGTAGTGCAGTATTGCAACAGCTACCCAAGGAGATGGTGGAGAATTCATGCTTTATTTTTGGACTTGGGTAAACAAAACCTTGTGTCGATAATAGTCCAGCTATAAGACAGAAGTCAGAGTAGATAACTTTCAGAGGTTCTGATGTTTCTGTGATTCCCAGAATATGCAGTGAGTCTTTGTTTATATTTGTCCATTTGTTACATTAATGCCTAATAGATACTGGGTGGCCTGTAGTATAATAGAACCTTATTATATATTGCTATATTTTTGTGTACAGGGAAGAAGTCCCTCCCTTCAGTACTTTGCAGTCAAGGTGTACTGAGCAGCTTGTGATTGCCCCACATCTTACACTGCGCTGAATGATATCTCAGCATATGAACCCAGTGGTTTATTGGCAGTATCTTTGAAAAAAACTCCTGCGAGAAATCCATCTTAGGTGGTGGGAAAAAGCACACCTTAGGAAAAATTGTTAATAAAAAGCACACCAACCCTTTACATATGAAATAAAGACCTCAAATCTTACAGATTAGACATAAAAAATAGTTAGAGGAATGGCCTGCCTAATGTTACGGAATGGTGATGGGTTGGTCTGTGCAGAGATAAGGAAGGATTGATACAATGAAGTAACACATCCATCTGCTGAAAATTTTGTTTCAAATGGAACAATGTACAACTTTTCAAGGAAGGAGGATGATGCATTGCTTGAGAAGCGAACTGGTGAGCACGTTTGATTTATCTGTCTTTGCAGGGAGGACGTGCATGTTAGAGATGTTTTTCCAAATAATGTTTTGCTATATTTGTTAGGGCTTAGTGGGAAGACCAAGGTAACAGCCCAGCTGTCATAGTTTGGTAATACATGAAACTTTAAATTAGAATAACCTGTATTTTTGTTCTTTCTCTGGATGTCAATGGGGATATGGGAACAAATGACAGGTGAATTGAGTGGACACTATTGAAAGAACTAGATCTTGGTTTTTTTCTGAGAATTAAGTTGCTTTTTATTCTTCCATCCCTGCCCTCTCATGCCCAGGTTTTTTGGGTTCTTTTCATATTTATCAAGTTCAGTTACATTTGATGAAAAACTAGTAATAGCAAAGAAAACTTAGTTCTGTTTTTTTCAAAGAGGCCAACATCTGGGTAGAACAAGGGGCCAAGTAATCTTACTGAAGGTAGGCTGCCTTGGACTTCAGGCTTTTAGTTTGGAGAGAATTCATATCGGATTCAAACATTTCAACAGGCTTAAGCATAGAAAAAATTGTGTCAGAATTCACAAACTATTGTGAGACAAATAGAAATCAAGTGCAAATCAAGCTTTATTATTACCAGGTTAAATGGATGCCAGTCATTGGGCATCCTTGGGTTTAGTTTTGCATTCTAATTTGCCTCAGAAGATAACACTAAAGAAGCTCGTTAGTAGGTTCTCTAGTTATATGTAAATTCTTAAATATTGATAGAATATTAATATGCTTTCCTAAATTAGTTGTTTATTATAAAGACCTTCCATCACTGTGCTGCTGTTGTAGCCAACACTGCGTATTTACTCAGCTTACAGGACTGGCTCTATGGAGAGCACAGTGATGTAAAGATGAAATATAACTTCTTGCAGGTTTTGATAGCTTTTTTGAGCTTTCCTGTGATACCTGCAGTGTTCAAAAGTTTTATTCTAAAATAAATTTAGACCAATTAGAGGAATAGAAAGAGTAGTCTTTCAAATTAATAAACGATCTAGAAGTTCTAATAAAGATCTAAGTTAGTGATCTGTTCTAGGCAATATTCTCAGTTTTTACTGTCTTACTTCTAGGCTTCCCCCTTTCCTCTGTCTAGTCCCCAGTGTGTTAGGTATCTACACTTTTATGTTTTTAAGTTTTGATTACTTGGGTTATGTATGATGTCAAGGATTTCTGAGTGGTTTTTAAGTCATTTATGGGGCTGCCAAGTGCAAATGAGGTCTGGTGCACTCAGCCCAAGAAGGCTCTGGGTAGCAGTTGTGTGAAGAAAGGTAGATAAATGGCCACTGGAGATTTCCTTGATTGGATGTTTTACTGTAAGTGAACAGTATGTTGGCAACTGTTGTCCCTGATTTTAGGTAATGATGAACTGATAATGTTTGTTAAATACAAAAAAGAAACGAAAAAGCCTTTGAATACATATGTTAGAAGTGAATTGCTGTGGTGAGGGGAGGAAGGTTTTATTCTTTTGGTTGAATTTTTGTTAAGGAAAAAAGTGAAGCACACTTGTTCTTCTGTTCTTCATATAATATGTTTTTATGTGCTCTGTCTCTTCAATTTTGTGCCAGTTTGTAGTACAGCCAGGTAAGCAAGCTACTATTGCTGCAAAGACAAATTTCAGCTAGCAGCTCGAGAAACAGGGGCATGATTTGGAAGTGGTTATTTGTCTTAGTAGAGATTTGTTTTCTTCTGACAAGAGGGGGGGAAAAAAAATCTTTCCACCACTTTACCTGTATTTATTTTCACATTTCTGTTTCCTTGTGTGCAGACTTGCTTATGTCACACAGTTTCAAACACTGTTTATCTTCCACCCTCTGCTTTCTGAAACTACATTGATGTGTCTCAGCTGTCTTTTCTTCTGCCAAATCCCTAACTAATGACAAAATGATGCTTTAAAAATTAATCAGACCGTTTCTGGGGGAATGAAAGAGTGATCTGCATGTAATCACTTTATCCAAAGCGAAGAAAAATAGTCAAACACATAAATTAATAGTACATAAAAAAGCTTAAGACATAGGAGTGTGTACACTGCTGTATTTTGTTAAAAGTTCCTACAGCTCCTCAATTTTATTTTTCAACCCATTTTTAAAATGTATTACTACAAGTGAATCAAATGTGACTCATAAATCTGAAGGCATGTTGGATGTAGTTGTGTTAGAGTACTCAAAAATGTCTTCAAATACTGAATTTTGAAGTGTTTATAAAGCTGTATAGCATCATGGTTTTCAAAGCAAAATGTTCTCATTTTCCACTTTTCTTGATCCTACTTAAAGATTTGAAAATTAACTCTATATTTTTACATCTTACCAGCAAGTACCAGCTTGCTACAGGTAGGAAATAAATGACTAGATTGTCTTGTGTTATTTTTCCTGCTGAGTATATGTTGCCATTTTTTTCAAGTGTTGTGATGGCTATGCTGACCCTTTTTCTTGATTAAAAAATGATAATGAAGGAAGTGTCAATTTCACTGTAACTGACCAAGAAAAGAGCCTGAAAGAGTTAAGGTGATGAATTTTATATTTTTCCACATGTGTTTCCACTGCTTCGTTTTATATATGGATTTGAGAGAAGTTATGGATCATCTGAAACAGTAGATTATCTTGTCTGGATTTTGTGGAAATCAGGGAAAATTGTATTTTCCCTGAAGAATGCCTGTACCTTACAGTTTTTTTTGGTAAAATCTGGCAGAACTTTTGGATACTGATGAAATGTGAAAATGTACTAATTTTGCATGCTTTTTAAATGATATTTTGTGCAATCTCTCTAGAGGCATTTTTAAAATAGATTTAATATAATTAGGACTTATCAACAGAAATCCATCCATACATGTGAAAATTATAATCTGATCCCTCCTCCCCAAAATCAAGAAAGTGAAAATCAGTTTAATGAACCTGAGGGCTACATGAAGATGTTTCAGTGACTTCTTATCCATCAGTAATACTCTCTGTAGGAGCTGTTAAGTAAATGGGATGGTTGTTGAACAATACTTATTCTGTCAGTTTGACATCTACAGCCTAAAACTATCAAATCTGTCTCTCAGTATCCTAAGTAGTCTCCTTTTTCCTACTGGACAAGATCCAGAAAAGTGCAGCCTTGACTTTTGCTAAAATATTTAGGATGTCTCCAAGATCAATTAGACTTTGCAATATGGTAGCAGGTGCAGATATATTGTATATGGTAAGGTCTACTGTATTTCAGGTGTAAATGGTTAAAGTTTTTTGTATTTGTGAGGTTGCTTCTTAAAAGGTTGGAAAATCCTTCTGGTTGTAAGCAGCAAGCTGGAGTGATTTTCCAGAATCTTCTGATCTAAACTGATCAGCATTTCTAAAAATGTGCAGAAAATTGCCATGCTTTAATAGGATAAATTGGTTCATGTTTCCCATATATTGGGCAAATACTGCTATTTGTGATGTAGCAGTAGAATTTACATTTAAAACTGTCGGTCATATTATTTGTGCTTATAGCTGTAAATCTGGGCAAAAACTAGATCCTCTGAAGTTATCTTCAATCTGAGCATTTTGTTTTTATGATATTAGTATGCATGAATGCTTATGAAAAAGTGTGTGCGGCTGAATGGGTGTGCTCTTGCTCATCATACACTAAACCTCACTTGTTTGGTCTTTGTCTCAAGAAATGTGGAGAGAATCTGAACTAGAGTTCCGATAATTTCTGATTGCATCCATTTTTTTTCTCTCTCTCCAGTGAAAAATGGAATTACAATTTGTGAGACCTGCTTGGGATAATCATGAAGCAGAAGTTGTGCTGTCATGGCATGAGAAATTAGTTGAGTAAGCAATGACCAATGCAATTAGAATAGGTAACTTATTTTGAAAAGTAGGGGGCGAGATGAGAAAAAATAGCTGGAAATGTGTTTATGTTTTGGGAATATTTATGACTGAGAACAAGGGCAATTTTTTTTGAACTACAGAAACTGCAAAAATACAGGTCTAGGTTAAATATGTAGCACTTTGGAGCATTTGGTTTGTCTTTATGGAGGAGGGATTGTAGAAGAATTCTGCAACAAAATTAAAAATTCAGTTTACCAAATTAGTTTAGTTCAAAAAACCTTTACAACTCAATCTAAGGAGCATAGCTGCAGAGTGTCAGTTACATTTTTATTTCTAGCTTTTTGTTAAGAGGATGTAATTTATTCCCATACACAAGCATAAATTTTACATTTCATGCAATGTACAATGTATAATTAAATTTAGAAATAATATGCTAAAGACATACAAGGAAATGCTGTGCACAATTTTAGTCCAAATTAATCTTGTGTTTTAATCTTGACTGTGTTTTTCCAAGGAGAACAAATTTGATCTAAATTACTTGGAAAAGACTGCACTTTTACCTTAGTTAGAGTTTGAAGCTGAAAAACTTTAATGTGATTTGACTTTATGTCTTCAGAGTATAATTACATTTAAAGCAAGACTTTTACTGAATATAAACATAGTCATGTCCTTAATGCTCTCTCTAGCTGCCACAGATTTTCTCTTTGTCAGAATGAGGATAGTCAGCTGCATTCCTTAAAGTAAATTAAGCAACAATAAAATAAACACTTGAGCTTGGATGGAGGTGGCCATTTAGATCTGATCTCAAAGCCTTGAGAAATAGTTGCCTAACTTTTTAATTTGCCATACAGTTCCTGTTAGGTTGTTTTGTGTTTGTTTTTCCATCAACTGTTTGCACATGCATGCTTCTTGCATAGCTCCCTGAATGTCAGCCAGCACTTGAGGGCACTTGAGATTGTGTATCTACAAAAGGAATCTGTTTCCTGGGGAACCTGAAGTTTTTTTCTTCTTTTACATTTAGAATTCTTTTTGTGCAAGCCCAACAATTCTTTCAGAGCTGTAGAAATACATAGATACTGGTTTTAGGAGACAAAAGTAACATGTGAGTGAGTTCTTGCTAGTCAGTGCATGTGCTACTGTAGCTGCAAGAAACAACCCTTGGAAGAAACGATTTTCAGAGCCTCTCCCCAGCATCAGATGAGTGAATAGGATTTTTGGAATGAAAACTAGGGAACAAAAATGTAATGGAATTTACTGAGTGAAATAATGCATGAAGAAGTGTACCCATTTAAAAAAATTACTAATACTTATTAATTTTTTATAAGCTGAGAATAAGATACTCTATAAAATGTACAAACTGAGACTGACCTTTGAAAAAGTAGAAGACAATTAGGGCAGAGCTGTAAAACTGTTGACATCTGGTTCTTTATGCAACATCTGTATCTGGAACCACTTACATGCTATGTTCTAATTTACTTGCAGTAGTAGAGCAGGAAACCATGTTTGTACAGCTCACTGCACAACTACATTGAAGTAGTGAGTATATAGTAGATTTAAAGCAATAGATTCATGCTAGATATTTCACTGGTATAGAAAGCAATTCCTGTTTTGTTTTTTTTTGTTGTTGTTGTAGTGAACAGAAGATGAGAATTGTCTCTATAAGAGCAGTATCGTGAGCCTCAGCATTTAACTAAACCAAAACTTGTATCACACACAGAGGGATACAGATATCTGTAAATTTTTGGGCTGTGGCTCTGGGATTGAACTGGGACTGAAGGAGGCCAACGTGAAAGCATAGAATCATAGAATGTTGAGGGCTTAGAAGGGGACTTAAAAATGGTCTAGTCCCACCCTGCTGCCATGGGAAGGGATGCCTCCCACCTCTAAACAACAGACCAAGTTGTTCAAGGCCTTGTCCACTCTGGCCTTGAACACAGCCAGGGTTGGGGCACCCACAGCCTTCCTGGGCAAGCTGTGGGTAGTCTAACCACCGTCACTGTGAAAAATGTCTTTCTAATATCACGTTCAAGCTTCCCCTCTTTCAGTGTGTACCCATTACTCCTTGTCCTGTCTTTGCAGTTCCTGATGAGGAGTCTCTCTCCAGCTTTCCTGTAGGTCCCCTTGATACACTGAAAGGTTGCTGTGCGGTCTCCATGCAGCCTTCTCTTTTCCAGTCTGATCTGTTGCAAATTTTGAAGTGTATCTGGTGAATAAGGCAGGGGAAAAATCTAGAAAAAGAGAAGAGGTAATGGCGTAGTTTATAAAGTTGAGTGCCATCTTTTGTGTTTCTATTTATCCCCAACCTGCTGCTAAATTGCTTTGTGGAGCACGTCAAGTAACTTATACTGTACTGTTGCTTTCTCTCTGGCTTGCTAAAGGGTGAGAGCCTGCAACTGCTGCTTTAAGAAGTGCTTCATTTTGAATGAATTAAATATGCTGTAAAAAATACATACTTATTTTGGGTGTGGGGAATGAGCAAAAGGGAGGAAAGTGTTGTGAGTTTATCTTCTCAATTACCTTTCATCACCCTTCATCTCTATAACCATGTATATATTTATATAACTGTATAAAAAAGTGTTTTCCCTTAGTGTAAATGCTGTGGCTCTAACCACATCCCTTTCTTATGTTTTGCAATACAGAGGGTGTGCCACCTTCATTTCTTGGTTTGCGTTTGCTACGTATAATGGGAAGTACTTTGGAAGGCAGGCAAAGGTGAAAGATCAAACTGGGCACAGGCAGCTACTTCTGGCTTACTCTTCCTTGGACTAAGTTCCTGACAATTCACAGACCTAATTATAGTTCTCATTTCACGTGCTTGTTATCACAACAATATTTTTTTAAATATTAATATACTTTAGCAAACAGTATCATATAGAAGTAATTGAAAAAATTTTTCAATTGTTATTTAAAAAAATGATCAGTATCTTCAAACAAGTTGCTCCATACTGTATCCAAACAGTAAAAGGAAAACAAACCAATTAATCCCAGGCATGGATTGATGGAGGCATCACAAGTAGAATAATTATAAGTGTAGTGATTCAGTGGTATGGTCCTGCAGAGCAGATGGAGTTTTCATAGACAGCCTTAATTTTGGCACTTTAAATTTTAAAATGTCTGGCTTTGCAAACTTAAACATCTTTTTGTGTATATTCAGATACATATACTGTTATACTGATTCCGAAACATACAAAGGGAATGGAAGTTATTTTGTACAAATGTCCATGTGCTTTATCACTAGATTTGAAAAACTGAAATGCTTCTTACAGTTTGCCAATTGACCTAATAATCCAGAGAAATATGTTTTCATCCTACAGCTGGTCGTATCATCACATTCAGTGATGAAATATTCTATGTTTAGAAAATATCTAGAAAAATTCATATTTAGAGAAATTCTGAGATAGTGTTGTAGTTAAATATTTTTGCCAAACTGGTTTTGGGTAAGTAGTTCAGGTGATCAAACTTTGTTTCTCTTTTTCTGGGTCATTTGTTGAACAGTATAGCAGAAGAAAATCAGTGCCAGAAAAAAGACTGATCAAGTCATATGGTTCTTATGAATTACACTATTTGTACATTAGTCAGATTCATACTCAGAAACAGTTCTAATTTGTACTTAGGTTCTCTAATAAAAAAGTATATTGTATGCATTTGGTTTAAGAGCACTAGTATCTTAAATGAATGCATTTTATATAAAATTTTCTCCCAGTGTGTCTATGCTGCAGTAATGTAGAGATTTGCCTTCTGAAGGCCAGTGAGGATATGTGCTGCTCACAAGGTGGTAGGATGACTGTACACTCTAAGTGGCACTGGACCGGCTATCAAGATTTTAATGCATTTTTCTTTCCCAAAAGTGCCACCAATTAATTTTTACATCTGTCTTATCAGACTGAATACTTTGTGACATGTGCTGTACAGATATGGTTCCACAGCTGAAAAAGACAATCTGGCAGGTTGTTTTGGTTTTCAGCTGTTTGACTAATTGCTATGTATGTATTTGCCAGTAAGTGGAAATAGAAGTAGAACATATGAATTTACATTGTCCTGAAATAAAAGCTCCTACTCAAAAACTGTTTTTTAGAAGAAACAAACAAACAAAAAAAATTGATGATTTTACCTACTGATAGAGTGTTATTTGTTTTTTCATGGTGTAGATTACATTCTTTCTTTGTATATTTAATGGAATTAGTGTCATATGCTTTACATTTATATTCAGCTTTTGAATCACTACTTGCTTGAAAAATATTTGTTCCTAAGAAGTTTGGCTATGTAGCAACAAGGCATTTCAATATGAAATTACTGTATTTTTTTTTTTGGCTGTTGCACATTACTGGGATCAAAACATGCGCTATTTTATATTGAATCTCCAAAAAAATGTTTTGCTTTCTGATTTTTTTTCTCTTCTCTCCTTTGGTAAAGAATATTTATTTCACATACTGTGTTTTATGAGACTCCTTAGAAAATTTCCTCAAATGTCTTCTAAAGATTCCATTTAAATGAAGAAGGGAATGTACACATGCTTGTTTTATATGTGTCTGGCTAATGTGTTTCAAAGTGTGTCTAAAACCTGTAAAAATTTTAAAACATAAGCCTTTCCTCCTTAAGTCTTTGATCTCTGTTTTGACATGCTGTTGTAGGTAGAACCGACCTTATATATGGACTATGATGTCAAATGTGGCATGAAGGTGCTGACATTAAGTTACTATTACTTTCAATATTTTGTCTCTGTTGTGAAAATTTTACTCTTTGACACATCCGTGTAAGTGACAGAGTCATTACAACACTCAGTGCCTCGTTTTTATTCATGTTTGGAAAGGACAATTATATTTCAGTCTTTCTTCAGTTGTGTACTTTGAGATCAATGGGCAAAACTTACAGGAGCATTACTGGTAATTACTAGTAATTAGCTATTAAAAAAATTATACAGAATAAGAATAGGTGATTAATAAAGGGTGTAGAAACAACTAGTGCTGTGCGGGCAAAGTTTATATGGGGAAAATGGGTCTTAAAGATGTATATTTAATCATTCTTATAGGAATACAATTAATTTGTTATAGTGCATATCAGGAAAAAAACTTTGAATTTTAGTTTGTATCAGTTCTGAAATCATAAAAGGTAGAGACTGATGCTTTGGGCTTTACTATAAACAAGTGACATTTCTGTTTAGATTTTGGAATGCTAACATGTATCTTTGTGCTATCCTGTCTCATTTTGTCGTAGGTCATGTACTTGGCTCTTGCATTCACACCTCTTTCAGTGACTCACATTTAGCATTTATGTAAATTCAGCTGAGGGCCAATGTCACCATTTCTGCTTGTTTCACATGGTGTATTGCTAAGCAACATGTGTACAAACAACAGTCTTTGCAGTCATTTTATCTCTTTCCTGTCCCCCTTCAGCCCCCCCACTTCACTAAATAGTGACACAAGTTTGAAAGGTATGTATTAGCTTGTCAGGCAAAACAGTAGTTTTAGTTCGTAGTCTGTGAAAAATGAAAGATGCAGTAGATAGTGAGGATTTTGGATGTTGGATGCTCTTCAGTTTCACAGCTTAAATATTGATCACATTCCCAGGAATTACTTTATTTTCCTTGCAATCACCTTTTTTTTTTTTTTCTGGAAACAACAACTCATTAGGATATTTTTTCACATCCTCAGCCATTTTCACTGAGGAAGTTTTGGAATACTGTTGTTCTCATGTACACACCTGTTACATTTTACCTGTACAAGTTATGGGTAAATTATAGATATGAGTGTCTGTTTTTGATATTGCTGAAGACATTTTATTGCACTCTCTAGATTCCTGAAGTGTAAATGGTAGAACATGATACGCCAATGTCACCATATATATATATATATAAAGAGAGAGACGGGATTTACTGTAACTAGAGTTTATAGTGTATGACATTTTACATTCATATGTAGCAAATTAGATTCCGGTGAGAGAATTGAGGAGGGGAACCTCAATAATCAACTGAACTGAAAAACAACTCATAGTCAGCAGGGTTGAGAAAAAAATGGAAGTAAAGGGCATGTTTTCTTGCCTGACCTATCACTAAAGGAAAAACCTCAGGAAGGAGATATATTGAAAGATGTTTTAGCAATTTCATTTTTATTTTCTGGGCAATAACTTTATTTTTCAGTATTAATTTTACTTGCATAGTGAAAAGAATGTCTTAGGTTGCCCTGCACTGTGGACTTCTCTGCTTATGTTTTGCTAGGTTTTTATGTGGTGGTGTGTTCTGACTACCTTGTCTTCTTTTTCCTCGTTTTCTAGAAGGAACAGTTTGTGAATTTCTGAATATGAGCTGTCATTGCTTGTCCTGCTAGATTTGGACTAGGAGCAGTTGAGTATATTGTTTACCGATGGCTTGCTTTGTAACTGTACTGGATTTTAAATCTGGTATTTAAAATCTGAACTGCTTTCTCAGATTTTACCATTAAAATTATCTTACAGAATTTAAATTTTGTACATACTTGATACTATCATTTGCACGTAACATATGGCTAAAGGCGATCAGTAGTAAATTTATTCAATTTACAGTTTCTACTTTTATTGGAAGACTGGTAGCCTTGTTCCTATTTTGCCTTTCCTTTTACTTTTTTTCCATTTTTGAGGAGAAAAAGAATGTCTTTCCCAGAATGTTTGATTATACAAAGGTGAACTCCATTATTATTCTCATTTGATATTCATCAATTTGCATGTTAATGTTTTCTGTGGAGGCTAAATATGCTAATTTCACAGCTTCTTAGGAGATTCCTTAATCATGAAGATATTTGTATGTTTAAAAAGAAATGAGGTAAACTGCCAACATTGCTTCATAAAATTATGCTACAGGTCAATCTGAAAATCGTGACTGCTGCAGGGCCATATCTCCATAAGGACTAGAACCAGCTATCACTGAAGTTGAATATATAAACTATAAGATTTGTCTTCTGGGTTGGTTGATTCCTCTCTTTTAGCTATGGTTTATGTAAACAGTTAAACAAACGTTCAGTCAGCAAGTCAGTCAACAGGTCTTCCAATAATTTTTGTATACATTCTTCAAAAATACATTTGTACGTGTAGTAAATATAGGTAGCTTCTTTACATTCAATTATGATTAGATTGATAAGGACTTCAATGCTTTTGTCTGTCGTAAAATGGAGTTAGCATGGTGAAAGCCAAGAAGCAATGTTTTAGAATTAATATACGTCGGAAAAACTAAAAACGTGTTGGGAAGACTTTCAAAACTTCTCTTATGAGACTCACTGAATTTTTTGCTTAGTGTGAAGTTAATTCCTTCCATGTCTGCAGAGATAAGACTGTAATGTCAGGCTGCAATAAGCTAAAATACATTAAAATAGTAGTACAATTAACAGGTGTGCTGTCCTGGTAGCACTGTAAGGAGGTCCACTCTAGGGTTGGGAGGATATTGGAGATATGCCTAAAATACGTTGGGCTCTTCTGCATAGTGAGTGTGGGAAGTAAGTTTCAGAAAACAGTTCAGAGTACCTCTGTTAGGATTTGCCCTAATGGCCTGTATTACCTCTAATATAGTCACCCTCCTGGGCAGCTGATAGGACTGAGCCCTATCAAATGACTGGGACCTCTTTTAAATATATTGATATTTTTTTCAATAATATTAGATCACAGAGCAGTTTAATTAGAACAGCTTGCAGAATATTATTTCTAACACTTGCTGGATATCATTTGTGCCACATTATCATTGTATTTAAACTTGATTAATATGTCTTCTGACTTAATTTTCTTATACTGTATGGTAAATGCTGAATAATTATGTCTGTAAATTCATGCAGTTTAGAGCTTATTCATTGCATTTCATAGTCAAATTTTACAATTGTCATTCAAATGTCCTCATTTAAATGAGATATGCATCTCATGAGGCTGTCCCAATAAGAAAAATTTAAATAAAATGTATGTTGTCTTGTCATTATGATCTCTGTGAAGAGATTTTTCTCTTCAGATGTGTTTCAGTGTTAACCCAATTCTCCATAGTAATTCCAGTAACACTGTTGTTTCAAAGGAATAAAACATTAATTATATGCTTTTTCTTTAAAATGTACTCCAACCTTAAAACAATCTATCTATAACATGCTTTAAGCACTGTTATTACTGTAGTAATAACTAGTTGAACCTTGACTATAGGCTGATGTCTGGAAATTAATATTTTGGTGCCCCTTAAATTAATATTTGGTGCCCCTTGTTGCAAAAAGACATTACAAAGGCAGACTGATCGCATACAATCTCTTGGAGCTAAGTTAATATTTAAAGATCACATTTCTTAAATAGTTTCTTAACAGGAATAGTTTGGTAGCCTTCAGTAAGCAGATTTGATGAGGTGAATGTCCTTTTCCAGTCCAGATTTCAAATAAGACTAAGTAAAATCAATATTTTAAAAAGATGTATTCAGCAGAAATAAGTGCAGTTTTCAACATAAACTGTTTCAAACCATTACTATGAACAGACTAAGACAGATTTTTATTCTCTAATCATATGTTTAGGGGGTTGGCTATTTAGCAGATTTTTAGCTTTCCAGATGCTCAAACAATGCACTCTTAAGAACAGTATCCATAGATTATCCCCAGAATGCTGTAGATTAGCTATTTTAAGATTTGAATTGTGACTAAAAGCTGAGAAAAAGCAACAGCAGTTGCAGTTGCAAATGTGTTGTTTCCATTAGCTCATTTAAAATGTATTTATCAGGGAAGGAGACAAAGTAGGCTGTGTCTGCATGTAACACTGTTACTTCATTAATATTTTACATACATATGTGTATGTCTATAAATAAAACCTTTATGTGAAATCTGTCAACAACAAAGAGTATCCAAATGAGAGGCCGGTTTTGTTTGTTTATTTCACTAGGAGGGCATCACAAGTTGTGATCACTAAGGACTGATTAGCAAATTTTGGACAATAATGAACATAGTTAAATTTTAAGTAGAGCTTCTTTCTGTTTGTTTAGATGCTCAGAATTTTACAGTTTTGGCAGATAGGTTATTTCACTGAACAGTGAAATACAGTACTTTTAATTTTCCTTAATTTAGTAATTGTAACTCTTACAAAAATATCTTTTCATTGAATACTTTGTAACATATAATTTTTAATCCTTAAAATTAAGGATAACATATGTTTTATGTAAGATAATTTGCTTTAAATGTTTTTCTTATTAACAAGCTGTACTTATGGGATCTATGTCTTGTTGAGTTACCTGATTTAGCCAACTTAAGGCAAAGCAAGTTTGAAGCTCTGCTTCTTAAAATATTTAGTTTGAATAAATATTTGTTAATTAAATGGCTTTTCTGATGAAAATATTTTCCTCCAAACCAGTAACCTGCACAGATACTTTAATGAGAAGTCAACAAAAAAGAGTTGTAATGAGTTCTCTACACAGAGTAAAGCCAACCCCAAATAATTTTTGAATGGCTTTTGTCTGAGTTGCTAAAAGTATGAAGTGATACAGAGTTTAATTTCAATTAGATGAGCTATCTATACTCCAGTTGAGTATGTTGCCAAGTACTTTTTTTAAAATGAGAAATGACAGGCAATTCAGCAATGGTTTAATTTTCCGGCTTGGTTTGGTGTAAGAAAAATTCTATCTCAGTGCACGTCTCCTACTTGATACATAGTAAAAAGTCTCCATATGTTATTTAAGCCTTTCTGAATTCAAGTAGACTTTGAGCAGGTTCCTGCAGAGCGTGATGGTTCCAGTACTTTTCAAATTGAAGGAGGACAGCTGCAGAGCAGGGTTGCACGCGGAACCAGTATATGTTAATCCAAAAACCTTATTAGTACCCCGCTCTAGTGACAAAGATGACATGAAAAATTGCTTTATTTGTTCATTTTTTTAAACCACTCTTGTTATTTCAGAACCATTACTGGTTGGTTGTAAGCGGTATTCATAATGTTCTTTTCCTGATGGTTAGATTTTCATGTCATACAGTCGTAGAACAGCCCAGGTTGGAAGGGATCTTGAGAGATCATCTGGCCCAACATTTTGTGGGAAAGGCAGCCTAGGTGACATTTTCCAGCATCTTCTGCAATCACATCTCAAAAACCTTCAGTGATGGGGACTCATGTAGCTGGGGAGGTTGATGCTGGCCTGATGCCAGGTACCCGCCAAAGCCACTCAATCACTCGCCACCACAAACTGGAGAGAGGAGAGAAAATTTAATGAAAGGTGGTCCATGAGTTAAGTTCTGGGAGAGAGATCACTCATCAAATACCATCATGAGCAAAACAGGCTTAACTTTGAGATATGCATTAAATTTATTACACTAACAAGATCAGAGCAGGATACTGAGAAGTAAAATAAACCCTTTAAAGCACCTTCCCCCACCTCCCTCTCCTTCCCAGCTCTACCTTTTGCTCCAGCAGTACATGGAGGCAGGGGTTGGGGGTTATGGTCAGTTCATCACTCGAGGCTTCTCCCACTGCTCAGGGAAAGGAGTTGTTCCCCTGCTGCACCGTGGGGTCCCTCCCACAGGAGACAGTTTTCCATGAACTTCTCTCATGTGAGTCCATCTCGTGAAGAACAGCTCCCTGTGGATTGCTGCAGTGTGAGCCCATCCCACAGGCAGCTGTCTCCCTCAAACTGCTGTGGTGTGTGTCCCTCTTCCACAGGATGCAGTCCTTGAAGGACTGCCTGCTCCAGCATGAGAGCAGGGCCCCTCTATCAATGAATCTCTCATGGGGTAACAGCCTCCTCCCAAGCATCCACCAGCTCCAGCATGGGGCTCCTCCTCCACAGGCTACAGGTTGACTCCTGCATCAATGTGGACCTCAATGGGAGCAGGCAGCTTCACTGTGGTCTGCACCATGGGCTGCAGAGGAATCTCTGCTCCTTTTTCACTGCTCTGGGTGTCTGCATGTTGTTCTGCTCACATATTCTCACTCTACTCTTCTCTGACTGGAGTTAAAACTCTGCAAAGTTTATTATGATTTCTTCTTGAATGTGTTATCACTGAGGCCTTGCCACCATTTCGAATTGGCCCAGCCTTGGCCAGCGACATGTCCATCTTTGGAGCCATCAGGGATTGGCTCTGCTGGACATGAAGGAAGCCTCTGGCAGTTTCTCACAGAAGTCACCACTGTAGCCCTCCAGTTCCAAAAAATGGGCCTTGGAAACCCAGTGCAGTTTGACTGCTCTCACTGTAGAGACCACTTAGATTGAGGTGGAACACTTCCTCATGCAGCTTCTCCCTGTTCCCCATATTTTTCTGCATGGCTCCTTGTGAAGAGGGAAGTTTCTGTCCTCATTGTACCCACCCTTTAAGTACTCAAATATGGGTATGAATGGGTTAGTAGTGTTAATGGTTTTGCTTCCATTGGAGAATTTTCACCCAAGTATCTGGGAGACTGCAAAATATAAATTAAAAAAAAAAATCTCCAAGCAAAAAAAATATGATAATTAAGACATTTTTTGCACTTCTTCCAAATTTAGGATTATGTAATATCAGCATGCTGAAAGCTAAGCTTTGCTGTTAAGCATTCCAGCTGCAGTTACTGGAAACAATGGTACAAATACATCAGATTTGTCTTGTCAACCTATAAGCCAAGTGTCTTATTACCAACTGTATCTCACATCCAGTACTGACCACGACTTGAATGCACAGAGGAGTTGGAGGCAGAGAAGTGTCAGCAGAGCACCGATAACTATCTGAAGAGTATTAAAAAAAAAAAAAAAGATTGTGTCATTTTTTCCATACCTCACATTCTCTAATATGAAAACATTTTTTGCTCTCTGTTGTTTGCTCAGGATAACACTGTAAGCACTGCTGGGACCATACAGCCGTTCTTGTTGCAGATAACTCACTTGAAATGCGCGTGGATTGATTAAACTGCTGAAGTGCCCTGAGCGCTGACTCCCAGCTGTGCTCGTTCTGATTGCTGCTCACGGTGTGTGCTGGGAACTTTGCTCATGGAGAACTGGCAGGCATTTGGTATAACCCTGCTCAATACTAATTGTGGAATAAAACTGGTAGTAGAGAAAAATAGGCTTAATGTTCTCAGGCCTTCTTCTGAAAAAAGAGGAAAAACCTGGCATTACCTCGTAATTCAGTGTGGAGATATTAAATTTTCATATATTTTCTATATGTAAATGCTAGCTGTATAATTAATTGCACAAACTAGATGGTTTACTGAATCCTGTTGTCATGGCTGAATTTTTCCTCAATTTGTCTATCAAGGCTAAATTTTTGTAAGATCTTGTAAAATTTTTTTTTTTAAATTTCACTGAACTGATCTTACTTGCATTCTTGTTTACTGAAGAATACTGAAGGCAACATGACAACAGTTCCTGAAGAAGGAGCATCATTTTTTAATATTAATCACTACTATGAAATTGGAAATTACAGAAGGAATCCTAATATGGGTCATCATATTTTATTATTAAGGTGCAAACTATATTGCTGGTATTTAAGATGGGCAGGTGACTGTCAGTGGTACCAGATCTTTACATTGTGAGACTTAAGAGGTCAAAAGACTGTAGTAAAGCCACTGTGTTAATTGTTGGAGTTACTAAATTTGATCTGCTGGTGACTGAGGTCTTCATCTTGAATGTAATGAATACTCAGTACTAAGCAATTATGTATCATTTATTCAAATCTTTTATCCAGAAAACTAGATCATTTTCTGTGCTGATGGGAGAAGAGTGACTGTGACTATAATCCATGAGCTAGATACTAGTAGAAGTAAAATATACAAAGAATTGGATTCACTGAATTTTCAGCACTGTTCACAGTATTTGATTACAAGTATGTACTTGTTGTATAAGTACTGATTCTGACAATAAATTGGTGTGAGATGTGAGTGAAGAAAGCTAAGACTAGTCGTTTGTTTTATGGTATGTTTTTTTGTTTGTACGAGTGGTTTGGTTCCAGTTAAGAATTTTCTGTCTTCCTGGTTTTTTTTTACTACAGACATATTTCAGATTTTTCCCTGAAAAGAGAGAAATTTTATGCAAACTATAAATAGGCTTTTTTCTTTTAGCATATCTAGCTATTGGCTAAAGTCACTGTTTTGAAATGTGAAAGATTTCTCACCAACACTGGGTTGGATTTTCCACTAAAATAAGCTTCTCAGTGTTATTACTGAATGAATAGTAAACTTACAATCTAAAATCTGGTAACTATTTCATGACTTTATTTTTACTTCTACATGCATTTAACATTGAAGTTAAATTAGTTAAAATTAATGTTATATTCAGGAACTGTTTGGCCAATCCTCTTGCTACCAAATGGCTGGCAGTAATAGTTCCACTTTCTTCATTAGCTTTGAAGGGAATTAGATTTCAAATAAAGTTAGTGATGAGAATGAAGCCCCAGATTTTCTTATAATGATCATATATGACTTAAAATTCTTGTACTTAAAAATGGGTTTGAGACTAGCAGCAGTTCAATAAAATTGCTTGCAGTTTCCTGAATAGTAGATGAACTTTTTGGAGATCACCATTTAGTACTGTCTCTAGTAGGCCTAAAACTGCAGAATGAGAGACGGCTCTTATTTCACCAAAGCTTTGCTGTCGTACCTTTCAACTTTCAAGCCTGCCAGTGTGTGTAAAAGAAGGCATCAGAATGTGTGAGAAATGACCCAAATGCAGAGCTGTTATTTGCAGTTATCAATACAAACTGTTATTTTGCCATAATTGACAGATGGTTTTGCACTCTAATATCTGTTTTTAAGGATATTTTTACACTGATTTAGACGGAGTTGTGTTGTGTTGTGGGGGTTTTGTGTGTTTTTGTGTGTTGGTTTATTTTTTGTTTTGTTTTGTTTTTGTGGTGGGAGGGTTTGGGATTTTTTTTGTTTTGTTCTTTTTTCCCCTAAGACAGCAGACACAAACCCCATGAATTTATGGTGCTCAGCAAGACGGAATTGCGCTGTAAAAAAACTGGGGGCATATGGTAACAAATTGGAATTTGTTATTTGAGCTGGGGAGCACTATGGCTGAAACACACTCTTAACCCCCCTGAAAGTGTTGGTGAATAGCTTGATGTTCTACTTTGAAATATATATTTTTCTTTCTGTAAAACCCTGTAAGACCTAAAATTTATTTTCCTGCAGGGAGAAAAAATACTTGAGAATTTATAAAGCTGGATAAAATTAAAATTGATTTGTTTCCAGTTCCTTGGCAAGCACATTTTGCTAAAGCAGTGACAAAGTCTACTGTTAAGGTGACTTCATCCAGTTCTTTCCTCCTGTCCAGTTACTTGCTTGGAGTGAACAAATGGTAATTGTAGCTCTGCTTGAACACTGGCATTAAAATTAATGTGTTCTTAGGAAGTTCTTATTTTCATACAGGGCACACCTTGTTTCCCTTAGATGTACAATTTCAAAACTAGTGTCAGGACCAAACATAGATTTCTCCAATTTGGTGTAATTTCCACTTGAATTTTCTCAGAACATTAAACTGTATAGTTTAAATTAATTTTTCTTGATTGAAAATCAATAGTTTATGGTTCCTTGCTTAAGAACAGCAGTAGACACGTGTTTTTAATACAGAACAGAATTGCAGTTATTAGGAAGGTGGATGTTAGGGTTTGCTGGCCTATTATGAATATTGCTGTGTTTCAGTGGAGGGTGTTGCTTTTTTGGGGAACTGTATAAAAAACCACATGGTTTGTGATTATGTTCTATTACAGAGAGTCTTGTAACTTCCATTGTGCTCCTTGGATAGATTAATAGATGATTTTTTGGCTCATGTTGTAACTGTTGATGGATAAGAAGATAATGTGAGCAGCCAACAACGTTTCTTCAACACCATAAAATTGCTGTAGATTCTTTACTGGTGTTAATTACAGCAGAATTGTCCTATGAGAAGAATTTTAGTAAATGACTTGAAACATTCAGCCTCTCTATCAGCAAGGTTTTCCTCTAAAGATTACTTCTGCAAAGTAGAAATACAAGCAGCTGTGTTGGCTGTGGAAGTCGTGGTGTTGCTGTGGCTCTTGGGTGAAATGGTGATGGAATTAAAGAGCCTACTGATAGTCTGAGGACCTACCTAAATCTGGAGCTTGGTGTTTCCACCTGATTTTTTTTTTTT
>WEZZ01010477.1:14603-40608 GCA_013400585.1 Chloropsis cyanopogon | reverse complement strand
TTTTTTTTTTTTTTTTTTTTGGTCATGGTAAGTGTAAGAGTGTTAACTAGGAATTTTTGGCCACTAGAAAATTTTTAACATACATACATACTGGTATTTCACAGAAAACATAGTTCATCTAGGAGGTGCTAAGTTTAGAAAGATAGAGCAAACACCAGATTAATAGAAGTCAAAGAGAATTGACCGATGTATCTTTCTTTCTTGATTTTCTCTTCTTTTCCAGAATGGATGATCTTGGAATGAAATGGCTGCATCTCAGGTCTTTCTCATACATCTCTCTTGCAGGTTTCAGATCTTCCATATCTTCAGATGCTTCCACAATTCAGAAAACACTTAAAATCTCTCCAGGATTTCTTTTTTCCTTTGGGGAAAGTAGAGTGTTGCAAGCAGCTGTTGTGGGTTAACTCTGGTATGCACATAAGCCCCACACAGCCCTTTGCTCACTGGGGTATAGAATCAAAAAGGTAAAAGTGAGAAAACTAACGGAATGAGATATAGATAGTTTATAGGAAAAACAATAACTTTGTCCAGGCAAAGCAAAATAAGGAATTCATTCACTACTCTCCATGTGCAGGCAGGTAATTAGCCATATCTAGGAAAGCAGGCCTTCAAGTAGCCAAAGCAGAGTTAGTTGGGAGGACAAATGCCGCAACTCCAGACATACCTCCTTCCTCCTTAACCCCAGATTTTACTGCTGAGCATGGCATGTTCACCCCAATTTTTACTCCTGAATATGATGACATATGCTATGGAATATTACTTTTGGTTAGTTCAGATCAGCTGTTTCAGCTGTGTCCCCTCCCTCTAGAAAAGACATGGACCTGTTGGAATGGACCCAGAGGAACTTGGTGAAATACTTGATATTTGTTGATGTCCAGGGCTTGTACAGAGGAAGGTCTTGAGTAATTCCTGGTGGTTTTTTGGTTTGGCTTTTTTTCCTTCTTCATTCTCAGGGATTATAATTCTGTAACTCTTCATGTTTTAAAAGTACACAATACCATTAAGAAGGTTATTGAAGCCATTTGGTGTGTTATGAAATGTAATTCTTAGTGTCTAGGTCACAACTAATCCAGTGTATGCATCTTATCTAAGTCATTCATTGTAGCTCTGATATATTAAAAGAGACAGGACATGCAAAACAGATGTTCTGAATAACTTTCTCCTTGGATAAATCTTGAAGGGATATATGCCAGTTGCTCCAGCCTTCATTTTGCATCAAGGCTTTTTGGTTTTCCTTTCTAGAAGGTCTTGAACACACACAGCTGTGTTAATGTCAAGGAGAGGAAAGCAGTTTATTCTGTGCAGTTCTGTTACCACCGTAACACAACAAAGAAGATGCCTTGTTTGATTATTTGCATAAAATTTGTCAGATCACCTATGTTATGTGGTTTAACTGGCCTATGCCTATGTTACTGATATCACTAATTGTGTCCATCACTGTCTCTGTTAATACTAAAATTTAGGGATAAAATTATAATATTGCTAACACAACGTTAGCATATAAACCTTTTAGATTCATTCTGATTTTGATATAATATGTTATAAAAGGTAAAAGAACCATTTAATGATTATTCAAAATTGTTAAAATTTATGTCAAGTCTGGAATTTACCATGTATGCTTCACAGAAATATGTTATATAGTATAGCCAAATGACACTAGTGAAATAGTCTTACAAATGCTCTCAACTGGATATATAAGCAAAGGTACCTTTGAAAATGCAGTACTGTAGCTTATTTATAGGATCAAAGGGCAATTCAGGTGTGAAGATACTTCACCAAGCCCAATCTCTTGGTCAAAGCAGGGGCTGCTCTGCGGTCAAGCCAAGTTTTCCAGTGCTCTGTCCAGGTGTCCTGAAAGTTTTCAAAGACAGAGACAGGGAAATCTGAGCAACTTGCTCAGGCTGGGTCTTCTCAGTGGGAAAAGGTTTCTCTTCACACCCAGAAACTGCCCTGTTTCAAATTATCTCATCCACCCATCATCCACTCACTGTGCTGCATGGCTTAGTGGAGGGCTCAGCAGTTAACTTCTGGATTTAATCATATTAAAGTTTTTTTTCCAACCTACATGATTCTGTGATTCTATATCAAAGGACCTGGCTCTGTTTCCTTTCTGACTTCCCCACAGGCAAACATGCTTTTGTTAAGAGTCCCACAGCATCTCCTCTCCAGGCTGAACAAGCCCTGGTCTCTAAGCCTCAACTCATAAGGCAAGTGATCCAGTCCCAACTGCCCTGATGGCTTCTCGATGTCTTTTCTGTACAGGACACAGAAATTAGAATCTGTGTAATCAGCTCAGAGCAAAGGTAATGGATAATCACTTCCCTGGACCTGCTGACTGTGCTTCCATTAATGCTGCTGGCTGTCTTTGCTGTCAGGGCACACTGCTGGCTCATGCTCAGCTCAATGTCCTCCAGGCCCTCAGGGTCTCTTTGCCAGAGCTGCTCCTTAGTCTGTCACTGCCCAGTCTAGCACTGCCAGGGGGTCTTCCACGTGGCAGGACTCTGCATTTTGCCATGCTGAACTTCATGAGGTTTCTCCCAGGCCATTTCCCCAGTCTGTCAACATCCCTCTAGTTGGCAGAATCTGCATGACCTCTACTGTATAGACTGGTTCCATCCCCAGACAAATTTATTGTCACCTTCATAAAAATAAATTAAAGTTTTTCTGATCTTAATACTTTTTCTGATCTTAATAGTTTTTCTGATCTTCTTGCTTACAGAATGGGACTTTTTAGGGGGAAAAAAAAAGATAACTAAAATACTTAAGATACTTAATACATTTCTACTCCAAGTATTATTTCTTGACTCTGTAGGATCATGCACGTAGACTGTTGCATTATCTGTAGTGATTGGTAAATTAATTTGAAATGAAACTGAAGAAATATGATTTGATGCAGCACAGAAAATTCTACACATTTTATGCACCAGACTGCTTTGCAAATGCATTCCTTACAATCTGCCTTTAGGCAGCTGGAGTTGATAATATTCGTATTAACAGATGCTCTAGGCATAAAGAGACAGGAGGTACATACACTGATCAGAACCAGAAAATCTTTAATATGGTGCAATCTTTTGTAACATAGTTTTCCATAACCAGAAATAAATGTGATGAAGACTGACTAGATCAGCAATCTTCTAGTTTAGTGGTGAGAGGGGGAACATGTTACTTTCTTACTATAAAGATTTTGCAGTTTTCATGAAAAATTAAATGTTTTAGCAGTAATGAATATGTAGTAAACACGTGACAAGGACACAATTAAATTGAAGATTAAAAACATAAGTTTTTAACACTGTGAGTACTCAATTATTCACTCAGAAGACTTTCCCCTACACTAAACTTCAATAGTCAGAAGGAAATACCACCATACCCCTAGAAAAAAAAACTCCAAACAATCCCAAAACAAACACAAAAGCACAAGTCACTCCACTTTACTACATTACACTCTATGAATTTCAATATTGGACTTGGCAATCAGAGAACTAGACTTCTGGTGATGGTATTTAATGCCCTAGTAGAGCTTTGACTTCCTCACTGATGTATGGCGATGAGTCCCTCAAGAAGGTTATTACACACACACGAAAGTGCTTAAACTGTTATAAATCTATCATTAAAACAGCTATGTCTTGCTGGGAAAACAGTAAAGGCCAAATATAATTCACTAATGATTGCCTTCGTAAAGTAAATTTTAATATCTCCAAAAGATACCTTCCACTTTTCCCACCACCCTGCTACCAAGTATTTGTATCAAAAGCATAAAAACTGTAGGCACTCTACAGTGGCTTTTCACAACATTACCTGCGCTTTAGGCCTAGAATAGAGACATTGATGGTGGGAAGGAAATGTGGTCACTGTGTTTGTTCAGACTGTCAACAAGTGCTCAATTAGTGTTTAGTAGGGTGTGAGTATCCTGCTGTTATAAAATGGGCTTTTACTGGTGGCTGCTGTCACAGAAAGCTTAAGGGGTTTTGAAGAGTTAATAAGTTTTCATCAATATATGTCCCAAACTGTGTCTGAAACAAATGACAATCATAATAAAACTTCTCCAGAGAGCATGGAGAACAACTTAACCTCCTGATATCAAAGCATACTCCCTGATTTGTTTTTAGAGTAACCTTCTACTTAGAGACATTTGAGGTCAACACCAGATCTATTTCCATCCAGAAAGCTTAGACGAAGGAAAGGACTTTATTTTGTCTTGTCAAAGGCAAGGTGAGTACAGTTATATATTCAAGAAGAAATGCAATATTTTCCATATTGTAAGCAGTTTATATCAACAAAACGTGAAAATCAGGGAGAAGAAGGAGCAAAATGTTCTTTTTCCTATCCTCTACTGAACTGTTTATTGTAAGGGAAGGAGACAGCACACTTTGCTTTTAAGGTTGGTTTGGTTTTTAGACTCAAAATTCAATTAAAATTCCAGTCTGTAATTCAATTTTTTTTTCAATGGACAATTTTCATATTTACTTAATTCCTTTTCTACAGAAATTATGGGATTTTATTGTATATATTCTTTTATCTTTTTAATGTAAACTCAAACTTATCTCTTTTATGTCACTGATTGTTCAGTTATCATAGTGGTATAAGGGGGGATTGTAAAGTAGTAGGTGGTATATCATAAGTAGTTCTTCTCCACTTCTCCACAACTCATTATATTTACAAAATGCATTATGAAGCTATTTGACCTATTTTGAAAATGTTTCATCTTTCAAAATCAGAACAGTGTTATTTCTAAGATTATGAATCTTCATTGTATTCTCACTTTCCTATCAAAAAATCATGTTCAGTGTAAAGATTTGGAATGGTTTCACTAATTTATTCAGCAATTTACTTTCCAGGCTTGTATTATGGTAGAAAAAACCAGAAATGCTAGAAGTTTGACAAGGTATTACTAGTCCATTTCCTTTTAGAAATTTGACCTTTTGTCTTGCTGCCTTCTAATATGGCCACTTCAGAGGCACATCACTTACTTAAGAAACCGTGAGATTTGCTCAAATTAATATCAATAATGACCATTACCTTCATCTAAGTATTTTTGCTTTGTTATGCCATTTGAGAGATAAATAAAGAGGAAGCATGAATTACATTTCTTCTTAATGCAATTGAAATTCAAAACCTGGAATAAAAAAACAGAGTAAGAAAAAACCCCTCCTTTTAGAAGAGCAGAAGCCTATAAAGCAGCAATTTTGGTAAGCCCCTAGCTAAAGAGATTCTGGCTTACATTACATACATCTTTCCAGTAAAATACATACTTCAGTAGCTAAAAATACAGTAGATGTATTTTGATCTCAGTGTAATGAAAGCTGTTTTGTTGATCACAATTTATTTGATAGAAGAAAAATGACAGTGAAAACTGAGTGGCTATTTCAATGATCAATGTAAAACAAAATGTATTAAGAAAACCCTAGCTGTGCTGTATTTTTTAAATATCATATTACATTTACAGACTTTTTAAATCTGAAAGGAATGCGTCTCTAAGCAATAGTGCCCTTAAAAATGATATTGAATAGATTACCATGGATATTCTGGAATGAAGGTTTGCAAAATTCTTTCTATACATAAAAAATTGAGTAAGTTCCCTCATGAAATAAGAAAAAAAAAAAAGGGAGATCAAATAATTTTGGAATATAATGGCACCTAAAATCTCTCTAGGTGAAGACACAGCTTTAGTAAAGAACATGGTAGAATTCAGATATTTGAACAGTTTGGGAAGCAAAAATTCTACTCATATTAATCCCATTTCTTAGTATCCTGGAGGTAAGAGGTAAGAAAGACCTGTTATAATGACCAGAGCAACTTCTTGTAAATGCAAATTTCTTATCTTGTACTATCTATGATATGTTTTCTGGCAATTTTTTTTATAAAGCAGCTTTAAATCATGTGTAAAATTCTCCATTTCTCTCCGTAAAATATTTCACTGGTTCCTGGGAAGCTTATAGTAATCTGAGAAGAAATTAAGGCAGGAGGCAAGGAAACTGCTGATCAACAAAAAAGTCCAGTGCAGGCACAGTTCTGAACTTCTGGGACACTATCCTGGACCCTGACAGCAGGGCACCATGAGGCTGCTGTGGCCTGCCCTTCGCAATTCCCATCCTGTGACACCAGACCTGGGAGACAGGGCTGCTGCATGCCTGGCTGTGACAGTGATACAAAGTCAAGACAGGGCACCCATCAGGATTTAGGAGCTTGAAGCTCTTCCAGGACTGTCCATACAGACATGTCAGGCACCTTTCAGAAGACACCTCATAAATGCTGAAGGGCTCTGGGTGGTTAATATGCCAAGGGAAAACCCCTGCAAGACCTAACAGCCATTTGTAATGCAGGATCTCAAGTTTTCCTCTAGGACCCTTTCACAATCTTTGGTTTCATTTCTCGATCCCCTAAATTAGAGCCGTGTTTGCTTCACATTTAAAGCTGAAAAAATACTAATTGTATAATGTTAATGATTTACCCAGGCTGTCAGCTGCTTACTTTGCAGAGTGGTGATTCTATGATTATATTAGCAATCGATGAAGCACTTGCTTCTAATTCCTTTTTATCACCTACGTGACAGAACATCATTCACGGCAATTTTCTGTATTATCGCTGCTAGTTTATGAGGGTTACAGTCCTCTTACATTTTACAGTTTTACCAAATTGCTTTAAAAGCTTGAGTTTATTATGAAAGAAATCATTGACTAGAAATAAAAATTGCAGCAGCTGTGTAACAAAGAAGTTCTTAGAAATCTGTGGACAGGAACCAACTGTGCATAATTTTCTACTGGATTTTAAATTAAGCATATCTGCAGCACTGAATTTTAATTAATAGAGCTGACTATTCTCTTCAAAACTTGCACCCACATGATATTTAGTAAGTACTTGAGGAAGAGTCTACCAACAACCATGACTCTCTCCTCAAAGAAAAAAACCCTCACTCCTAAGGAAATTAAGGTTTACCAGTGATGGACTATATAAAGAATTTTGGGGTTTTTATTTCCTGCTCCAAGGATAAAATATCTTCTCACAGAAAACAACTCTTGATCCCCTGTGTATTTTGCTTTTGCATTTTATTTTGTAAAATGTACAGGTAAATGCATATGTAGTCATGTGAGAAGGCACCTGAAAACCTCTATGTGTCTCCCTTTCCATGTTATGCAGAAAAAAATCTGTCTTCCTATGCCTGGAAACCTAAGTCTTGTCTTGCCCTTAACAGAGCACCTCAACAGGGTAACTGGGGCATCCCTCTGGTCTGAATTCCCTCCCAGGCAGATGAATATGGTGTTCTCTCAAAAATAAAAACCAGTCCAGTGGCTTTGAAAACAATTTGAAACTAAGAATGGCCAAATTCCCAGGTCCCCTGGTTTTTGAGACTTCAAAGCAGTAGATTAGGAAAGTGAGGATAGAGAAGTGTGACATCCTGAAATTAAGTCTTGAGCTTAAGAAAGAGGCCATAAGACTACTTAGAATCAGCCAGATTTCTTAAATTCCTATCCAAGCAGCCAGTGAACTACCTAACCATTCACCTGGCACTACAGGTTTTCTGTTTCTCTGAATTTTGATCAGATAGGCTAATCTAATGGAATCTTCACCTAAGTCAGTATGATTTACTGGCTAGACAGTGTGAGCAAAATCAAAGTGTGGCCTGTATAATCATGAAAGAAGTCTCCTGAGAAATGAAAACTTTTTTAAAAATAACAGTTATTAACTCAGATTTAGAAAAAACCAAAGCTTAACTGGCATGACCGTGGAGTTCACCAGGATTTGTCCAAGGCCAAACAGGAACTCTGGGACAGGTCATGATAACAAAAACTGATTTTCAGACCATCTTTAATTTTTGACCAAAAAAAATCCCCGTAAGTGAATTATCCTCTGTATATCAAAATGGTAAGATCCTGTCATCTTTTGAGCAGACAAATTTCAATAATTTTGGACTGTGAAAGAAGAATTTCTCAGTAAACCATAGTAAATGAGTCTGTTTGAGTCTGTTTGAGTCAACTACAAAATACCCCAAAAAGCCCAAAGAAAACAAAACATGAGCCATTGATATAAAAAGATACAAACCTGTATTACAGAGTAATTTAATGTAATTTCATGCTTCTTTAAGGTGTTCATTATTTAGTATTTTTGCAAACACTGAATTTTTTCAAGATAAATTAAATGACACTTGGAATGGTGAAATAAGCAAGTGGTTCCTAAAAACACATCACTGACTATTTTTGAAGTATGGTCCTGCTAACCTTGAAATCAGTAGACAAAATTGTAGAACCTCTGCAGTAACAGCAAGGGATGGATGCATTTTACTGCCCCTGCAACACATTGAGTAGAGAAAATTATTTTTCATCCATGATATAGAAACCTTTGAACTTGTGACTATAAAGACTTGAGCTAATTGCTCTTTTATTAAGGGCTTGAAAAAGCCAACAGGGTTTTTTTTAAACTTCCTGTAAAGAAATACAACATTTTTAGACAGCAGCTCTCTATTGTAGCTCTCAACATGGCATCTTGCTACGGAGAGTAATGACAATATTCTGTATAGCCTCATTAAAAAAGAGTGAGAGGGGCTTATTTTTCCCCCTAGTTGTTCCATTTTCTCCCTGGGTTCTGCAGAGCTTACTGAAGAAGAGTCCTTAAAATACCAAGAGCAGGTTTTAAATGTTACATACAAATTATTTTTAGGAGTGAGCATCCTTGATAAAATATTGCAATTCATGTATATGCAACATGTTAAGTATACTTCAGTGCTACAAACTTGATTTACATTTGTAATAGATGATAATTAGCGTGCCAAGAGGAAAATCAAAGGAGAGATGATGATGTGGTGAAGAACTTGATTAGTGATAACTCTGAAAAGGATGAGACATGAGAGCCAAGAGACACATCATCTTACATTTTTCTTTTATTGGACAAGTAGAGGAATATCATTACCAAGGCTGAGGAAAGGACTGAGGTAATTCTGAGCCTTCTTTGACTTAGTCTTTAAGAGAAATACTTAGAAATACTTAGTTATCCTCAGGCCAAGCAACTCCCTGATGGGAGGGACTCCCTGATAGACAGGGACATGAAGCAGAAGACACCCCTTGTCAAACAGGAGGAAGCATTTAATGGCCTGCTGTGCCACTTAAATACTCAGAGGGTTGGAATGGTTTATGGGGCTGGGTGGAATTCACCCAAGGATACTGAGGGAGTCAGTAGAAGAGCTCATCAAGCCATTACTTATTATCAGTTCTGGGGAGATAACTGGGAAGATGACTGAAAGCTGGCTAATGTGTCACCATCCACAAGAAGGGCTAGAAGGAGCATCCAGGGAACTGCAGGTTTATCAGCCTTTGATGCTGTGAAGGATTATGGAACGGATTGCATTGAGTATGATCCTGTGACATATACAGGACAACCGGGGTAGCAGGCCCAGCCAGCATGGGTTTAGAAAAGGCAGATCCTGCTTGACCAACCTGATCTCCTTTTATGACCAAGAGAATCACCTACTGAGTGAGGGAAAGGCTGTGGATGTTGTTTACCTAGACTCAAGCCTTTGGTACTGTCTCCCACAGCATTCTCCTGGAAGAGCTGGCAGCCCAAGGCGCTCTCTTCACTTGGTCAAAAGCTGGCTGAACAGCCTGGGAATTGTGGTGAATTTTTCTACATCCAGTTGGTGGAGGGTCACTTCTGAGATGCCCCAAGGTTCAGTACTGGGGCCAGTCTTTTTAATACCTTTATGAATGATCTGAATGAGGGGATCGAGTGCACCCTCCGTAATTTCACAGAAGAAACCAGGCTGGGTAGGAGTGTCATTCTGCTGAAAGGTAGGAATGCTCTGCAGAGACATCTGGACAGGCTGGATCAGTGGGCTGAGGCCAAGGGTATGAGGCTCAACAAGGCAAAATGCTAAGGCAGCCCTTGTGTCACAACAATCCAGGCAGCACTACAGGCTGCAGGAAGAGTGCCTGGAAATCTGCCCAGGAGAAAAGGACCTGAGGGTTCTGATTGACAGCCAGCTGAACACAAGCCATCAGTGTGCCCAGATGGCCAAGAAGGTCAATGGCATCTGGCTTTTATCAGCAATATTGTGGCCAGCAGCACCAGGCCAGTGTCTGCCCCCCTGTATTTTGCACTGGTGAAACCGCACCTTGGGTACTGGGTCTTTTTGAATCTTGATGCTTCTATTATTGCCCTTTCCTTCTGCTTCTAAGGTGGGAGAGGGTTCACATAAATTTTTCTCCCTTGATATAATCATGAATCCCACAGCTGAAAAGTCTCTCCAGATCTATATAATCATTAAAATTCCTTTGTCACAGGGAAAAGTCTTCGGTGAGTCCTGTGGAACCAGATTCCTTGAGAGATATAGAAAATATCTTCATATGTCCAAAAAGGAAAGCAGAAAACAATAGTATATCAGCAAAAAGAGCATTAACGCCTGATTTCGTGATAAAGCAAATATTTATAGAGTTTCTTTACTTAAAAGCAAAATAGATCCCTAAATAATGAAGACAGTCCGCAAACAGACAGCTACAAATATGAAATAAAAAAAAAAGAAGAAAATATTTGGTTGGAGAAATAAAGAACAAAAAAATAGTCATATAAAATGCAAAAGAGAAATAACAGAAAGAAAACATAGTAGCAATGAATAAAATGAGAATTTCTCTGCAACAGTTAAGAAGGAAATGAGAGGGGTAGGTGTTGACTGGAGGCCAATTTTTGGAAAAAATCAAAGAAAATGGGTAACAAGGTGTTCTAACACCAAGAAAAAAAAAATTGGCTAAAACCCACCTTGCTGGATTTAAGAGTTATGTCAAAAGTAGGAAAAGGCTATATGAATATATGAATGTAGGTTGGTATTGAAGAAAATTTAGCAAGATGGATAGGGAGAAAAGAAGTGTGGTCAATAAAAAACCCCCATGAAAATATGAAATGTACATTGAAAAGAATCCTGACAGAAGTAGTAAAATAATCCATAGTTCATCCTTCATTTTGCACAAGCTGTTAGGCTTTTTAACTGCCTGGATAAAAACCACAGCAAATGTGAAAGTATTCAAAATAACGAAGATTAAAGAGTTCCTCTGTGGATTTCCTGACCAGTAGAAGAAAAAGCAAAAAAAATGATGACAAAGTGAAGGACAGCAAAGTGACGTGAGAAAGGATGGTGCGAGGGACTTAACAGATCCATTACTTCAGTGACGGTTTCAAGAAAAAAGTATGATTTAACCCTGGTGTCTGGAATCAGGGCTAACACTAATAATAAAATAAATGTTGAGAAGGTCTGTGTGAGAAGATCTGACACTTTTTTTCATACTTTTTACATCCCCATGAATAACTATCATATCTGAATTTGATCTGATAATATTAAATCTATAGGCATCTGTTTGTTGACTAACTACACTTACTTTGTCAATGACTTCATGATGCTTGGCAGGCAAAAAATCCTATCTTCTGTCTCTGTCTTATTGTGATATAGGTTGATTATTTCTAGTTCTGGTATGCTACTTAATACCTGATTTTACTGGCTCTTCCCTGGGGTGATGCTTTGACATGGGCTTCTGTGAAGTTGCTGGTTCAGTACTGCACAGCTGTTATGATGCAATGGTCCAAGTGATCCATGCTCATTTGACTCAGAGTTTTCAGTACTTTGGAACAACAGTCATATTCAGCTTTTAGGTGGCTTTCAAAACATCTTTGACGCTGAAATCTGCAGAATAAGAGTGTCACTGAAAAATCAGCATGTTTGGTTTGATAGTGTAAAAACAAGGCAATGTTTGTTTGTTTTTTTTAGCATGATTTTAATGTATCTTTCCAATTTCACTTTATGAATCAGTTTATCAGTAGTCTTCCAACTTCTGGCCAAAGAAAAATCAAGAGTTTAGGGTCAAACTATTGTAACTCAGAGAGATACAGCAAATTTATGGGTTTCCTGGCACAGGAGCATGTTTACATGCCAACATTTGCAAATTTAGACACCACAGTAAGTATGATTATGAAAGAGAAAGTGTGCACCTCTCATCCCAGTATTTGGCTTAACACATTAAAATATGGCCTTTTTTGTGCTATATTATTTTCAATCTTTCATGCATAAAATTATTTGTAATTTAACAATCAAAATTTTAGAAAACTTTCTCTGCAGAAATCTACAACAATGTACATAAGACATTACTCTGAAAAGTCAATTTCTAATCATTAATTTTCTGCATCTACAGTAGAAAATAATGCCTGTGTGTAATTTCTTTTTTTGTTTGTTTGTTTGACATGTTATTGAGCATAAAACTTTATTAGCAATCAAGATATTGGGCAAACAAAAATAATTAATTTTACCTATGCTCATTATTGTGCTCTTTATGGTCATATCTTCAAAATTTTTTCTAAGTAGTAGAACTACTAAAAATGCTATCAATTTTCTTGTGTTTCATGTAATGGAATGCTTATTAGAAGTAATTGGGTGCAGCAGAGAACCCTCCTTTTATTTTAAATCATTTTGTGTGGCTTATAAAAAAAATTCCTGTTTTTCTAAGCAGATTATTTTTTTGCTTACATGTCCTACACATGAAAGACAGAGTTATGATATAATTTCTAGAAAGCAAGGAAAATACCAAAATCATATATTTGAACTAGCATTAACATTCTGTTAACTAAATTTTTTTTTCTGTGTTAAAATATTTTGGACATTTCATATATACACAGTTCCTCTCCTTAAGGTAATGTAAATCAATCTTTCTAGAATTCCCTCAGTAAAGGTCATAAATTCTAACATGGTTACATGGATTCTTAATATGATATTCATAATTCTTTATGCTTCACTTAAAAGTATTTTGTTTACGTGATAGAAAAGAAGAGAAGGAAGACAAAAACAACAACAAAAAAAAAATCCAAAGACAATCATAAAAGTTGTGATATCCACAGGCACAAGTTCTATTGTAGTGTATTCTAAGAGTCCAAAACCATATATTTCATTTTATTTTTGACTTCTATCATCATCAAAATAATCTAAGTGTCTCTATGGGAAGAAGGAAATACAGTTCATCGTGTGATGGGAGAAAATAAAGGAAACAGAATCAGTACCATAAAGCAACACTATATAATACACGTATTACCCCCCAGTTTATGTCCTTTGGCTTTAAAATTTGTAATATGCAAAGGTTATCAAATACTTATCTGTTTGTTTAATTTTTTTGAAAATATATGCAAGAAAAAATGGTGTCTCTCTTCTCTTCCTCCTCATTAATCAGATAATATATCATGAAATGGTTCACCTAAACATTAGCAGCTCTTTACCTCCTGCTGTAGTAAAAAGGAAACATTCTTAAGAGCATGAACCTTATTGTCATTAGTATCATTAGCCCTGTGATGTGTCCTAAAATCCTTAAATTCTATGTACTTTTCTTTTGTTCCTTAGTATATTTTAGAATATATATTTTTATTTTGTTATCTAACTCAAGATGACCTCACCATACATTGTTGTTATTATTATTGTTATTGATGAACTGTTCAATTTTTAGCGTGTTTTCAGTTTGTATATGTATTTTGTATGTCCTCATCCTTTTCCTCCTGCCTGTGGTTTCACTTTTCCTCTCCTCTGTAGCAGCAAAACTCATAGCTATCAGCTCTGCAATCAACTTGTGTGGATCTTGTTAACAATATTTATTAACCCTGCAGATTTTGTCACCACCTTAGTTTGTATGATTGTGTCTACTTGTGTTGAATAAGTGTTCTATAACCTTTGTCAGGTTATCTGATAACATGATAATTTCATTAAACAAAGACCTGGTCAGAGTCAGAAAGACAATAACAGGTAGAGCAACCCTGGTGACTTGCTCAGTGAACTGAGGACACCAAATTGGCTGCTTCTTGGGGCATTCAAGCACCCAGCCCACAGGTATAAGCTATCTGTCTACTGTCTGCACTAAGGGAATGCAGCAGCCAGACTGCAGATACAGAACTCACCTGGGTCCTGAAGGCTTTGGTGATGGCAATCTCCAGCATTTTTGTCAAACATTAACTGATTTTATTCTGAATCTGTGCCCACTGTCCCTTAAGAAACACTGTAAATAACTTTCTATCCTATCATGTCTGTGTTTTTTTCACTGTAAGAGTTGAACAAATATTCAACCTAAAATATTCTTTACATCTGCCAAATAGTCTCTTTTACTTCTGGGTTGGGTCTGACTGGATTGGAGCTCCATTTTCCCATCCCAGCCCTCTTAGTGCTGTGCTTTGCATCGGTAGCTGGAAAGGTGTTGATAGCACCCCAGTACATTGGGTACTGCTGAGCAGGGCTGGCACAGCATTGGCACCAGCTCGCTACCCTTTCCTTCCATCCCCCGTCAAGGAGCTGGGGTGGGCAAGTTTATCCCTGTTAAAACACAGGGATATTCCATATTATATGATGTCAGTTGGGATATGAAAGCTAAGGAAAGGAGAAGAAATAGAGGGGGGCACTTGTTATTTACATTGTTTGTCTTCCTGGGCAACTGTGACACATGCTGAGGCTTGCCAGGAAGTGGCTGAAGAGCGCTCACTGATAGGAAGAACAGAATAAACCTTGTTTTTATTTTTTGATTATACATGTGCAAACTTCCCCTCTTTCTGCTTTAGTAAACTGCAGACTTAACCTATGAGTTAAAACTTAACTCAACCTATGTGTTATTTTCTATCTTATTTTCTCTCCTCTGTCCCACTGGGAAAGGGAGGGATTGAGCAGCTTGGTGGGCACCTGGCATCTATCCAAGGTCAACCCACTAGGACTTGTTCATCTTATGTGCAAAAACCTGTGTGTAGTGTCATTCCTCCCCTCCTTTTTTCCTTATTCTTTTTTTCCCCATGTGAAGTCAAGCTTTGTGTGCTGAACACTGTATTCTTTCCTGCTTCAGGTTCATTCATTCATGGATTTTTTTGATTTTCTTTTTCATATACAGGGTAATATCCATCAGTGTTATATTGGCTGCATCCTAGAAAATGCCTGTGTGGCAGTTATTGCTAGCCAATAAAAGGAGCCCCAAGAGCAATTAATTTTCCATAGATGAAATGTCGGGGTCTTACTCATGCCAACAGTGCTAATATTAGCTCTCTCTGCAGATGGATCTGTTGCACATAGCAGCTGGCCCTATCCTTTCTTCAGTTTCATGGTGGGGCTCCTGACACTGTAAGATGTAACTGCCATTCAAATTTTATTTCAGTCCAATTTGGGTGGTGTTTTTTAGTCTGTTTGTTTGTTTTTGTGGTTTTTTTGTTTGGGGTTTTTGGGTTTTGTTTTGGTTTTTGGGGGTTTTTTTGTGGTTTTTTTTTTGTTGTTGTTGTTGTTGTTGTTTTTGGGGTTTTGTTTGTTTTGTTTTTAATAGGCATGATGGTCTTTGCACTACTTTGTTTCTCACTCAGTACAATTCCTTCGCTCATTTTATTCCTGCTGGAGGAAGAGGGAGTGCTTCTAAGCTCTTGGGTAGCAACCTAACAAACAAAAGGCAACTTAAAAATATGACTCTGGTTGAGGTATATATTACTTGTTCATCTATCTACATATCTGTAAGCTTTCTTGTTTTCACCAATATAACTAAACATAATTAACATTAAAAAACATTTATTGTTTTGTAAAGTAAATACTAAAATACGTAAGATGCATTGAATCTAAAAAGCCTCCCTATACAGCAACAGCTATGAGGAGGCTTGACTGCCTCATACTCAGACAGCTGTACTATGTAAGTCCAAGTGAAGTGAGGTATAACCTTTCTCAGTGCCTGAAAGAAAACTGATTTGGATTGTACAGCTTGGGCTTCTCCATAGCACATCTGTTTCCAAACTGTTTATGACAAAGCCTGTTAAATTACAATCCTCCACTTCCATTATCCATTTTTTATTTGGTACAGAATATGATGAGTCTGCAGCTCATATTCTATTACAGATGCTGAGGAATCTTCAGAGGTTTGTGTCTAAGAGCTGTCCACCCCTCTTAAAATATGCTAACACTTTCAGCATTTTTACCAACCATATTTCATGTCATAAAATCCAGCAATCTTCAAACAATATATTGCAAATAGTTTAACCTCCTGTTTCTATCCAAGGCAATTAATTTGCTGTTGTATTGATCCACTAAGAGAAGTGATTCCAGCAACTCTTTGGAAATTCTATGTTCTCTCCTTGGCACAATACTGTCACATAAGAAATACTACTGTTCATGTCACAGTCTAGAGATTAGACCAGTTTGTGTGATAAACAGGTCATCAGTCATAAACTCCTTGACAGGCAATGGACAAACATCTGGAAATGACAAAGGATACTTGTTAGACCCCAAGTTAGACCTCATCTTCACAGATGCACAGTAAAGACAACAACATATTTTAGTTATCAGGCATACATACTCCTTCCAACCCTTTTAACACTTCATTTTTGGAGTCCTCTTCAGCTGCCCAGTGCAATATAATCACTCTCTTACCAAACATTTCGGTTACAGAAGATGCTAGAATGTCTTTTTAAAAATAAGTAATTACTTAAAATAAAACAAACAAACAAAACAAAACAAATCAAACAACGAAAAACCCCAAATTCATTGCACTAAAAATTTTGCATAAATATTAAAATCAGAACATTCCATGGATTTCAGGCACTTTATATGAATCCTGACTTTAATCATATGAAGTAAGTATCGATTTTTCTCTCCATTACGTTTACCTTAGATCAGAGTTTCACTTTATGCCTAGATGGCTTAAGACACCTACTTTTCAGTGATAAAGAAATTTAAAGTTTCTTCTTTCAGTCAGTGGCTCACTGTGCACATGTAGAGAAGAACCCTCAGTAAAAAAGAACCTGAGTTTTCCAGGGAAATAATAAGCCAAAAGATTAAAAATAAGAGTACAGGAGTTTAATAGAGTTCAAATAAGAGTATTACATTGTATTACTTTAAGCTGGACCCCTTTGCTAAGCTTTGCTCAGAGTAGTAGTAGAAGTAGTAGTAGTAGTAGTCCAAATTTATGTGGTATGACTGTGTATAAATTGTTCATTTATAATGTCCTAAAAATACAGTAACATTAATAGAAAGCTGCAATGTAGAACAGCTGTTGCTTGTTGCCTTCAGTCTTGTTCATGCTGAGTAGGAATTTTTCCAGATGCAGCTTAATTGCAATCCACCTGGATTACTCCAAGGTTGAACTGAACTCACAATGTAATGACAAATTTCAACTAAAGCAGGCTAGGATCTCGCAAGTAATTTTTTTTTCTATTGGTAAAATTTATTTAAGACAGCTCCATCATTTTTTCTTTTTTTGCCCCCTTTGCTACTCCTCAGGATGCAGGGCAGTATTCACCTGCCTATGAGAAACGTATCTTTTCATGTGCTTCAGGGAAGTACGGCAATCCTGACCACTAAAATTACAAGCGTAAACAAACAAATAAACCCCAAATTTTTGGAAAATAAAAAATTTATTATCTAGCCTACCAAATTTGAGCAAAAATAGATTATATTAATCTAATTCATAAATTTTTTTCAATAAGATATTTTGTTACTGAGTTTAAGGAGGCTTAGGTTTCTTCCTTTCTATTTTGCAGGTGGAAGAACTGAAAAAAGGCATTTTTACTTGTGTATTCAATATCATGGATAAGATGCATACATACCTAATATTTTAGATTCATCAAAGTTCTTATTAACAAGTAAACCAACTCTGACCAGTAGTGCTCCTGAATGAACTACAAAAAAATCCCTGCCCATTGTATAGTGCTATATGTGGACCAGCCTATTTCCACCTTCTAATATAAACCAAGAATTTAACTCTGTGACTAATCCTGTGGTCTGAACTGCTATGATACTAATTTCCTTCCAATATTTTGCCCATTTATTCCTCCTACTTCTGCCAAGATTTTCTGCCTCTTTGTCCTTTCCACCTTTGCTTCATTATTTCTCTTTTAAGAAGAATATTTAATAAAACCATTACATATTTTTTATCAACAGCTTTTTAAAATTACACAAACAGTAAAGTTCCTTGTCTGACGAGACACACAGCCTGAAAATCTTTCTAGTGATTGAATAAATAAATGAAGATGAACTAGTTAGTAAATAGAATTGAATGAGACAAGGGCGTTATTGATTTGGAAAAGGAATCCTTAAATTGCTATTAAATACATATTAACTCTTGAGTCCAATATTAATACAACATGAAGAAAAATACAGTTAAATGATGCAAAATAAGGTTATGTATAAAATGTATTATAGTTGGAAATGATAAATTATAATGATTTCAGTAATCAGTTCAAAAACTTTTCCATTGAACATTTTGGTATTGCTTGTCAAATGAGGCTATGCAGGCAATAACCATTAAGTATGAAACCCATAAACTAGCCTACCCCCAGGCATAAGAGAGATTGAATCATTAAAACTAGATTTACCCTCTATCATTAAAAGAAAAAAAAGAAATACTTTGAAAATTTTGCTTAGATATGAGATGAATTAAGCAAAATAGAAATTACATGACTTGCAAGTTTTATTAAATATTGCTTCCCTTTTGCCTTTCTCTTCACTTTCCCCTTCTCCTTTCACTTCCGGAAAGGAATTGCTTGCAATACTAATAGATTTCTGTATGGATTTATTCATATTTTGAAGTTAATATTATTAATAAGTAATAAGTAGTAAGTAATATGTAATATAAAGGTTTGTTAATAATTAAAAATTAATATGAATTAAAACATTTTAAATTAGTCCTAATTTGCATTTTAATTTTACAGTCATCACAATCAAAAACAAAATACAAGAGTTGCGAGTCTGTTCTTAGTTCTAGTGACTTTTAACATCATTACAAATTGAACATTCATTACGATACTGTTGCCAAATGTGTGAAGTAAACTGATGCTTCATACAGCATGGAGTATGGTGTGTCCAAAAACTTAAACTTAATTTTTAATTTGAAACTTTTATCAGCAGTTTTGGACTGTCTGACAGAAATATATTTTGCTTTTAGTGTTAGCAATTATGGTAAACTATATCCTTCCAACATGCTGGACTGCAGAGAAGGGAATAACTTCAAATACATTTTAATTAAAATATTTTCCAGAAGAATTGTGGGGGGTTTTTTCACTCCTCCCCTTCTACTAGTTACAAACCTTCTTATTTAATCCTTAGGTGTCCCAATCCACATGAAATACCATCTACAACTTTAATCTCACTTTATTGATAATAGTAGTAATTTAATCCCCATTGTGATTCCCCTCACCCACTGCAACCCACTCGCAATAGCCAAATTGTTATCTCTATCCTGCTAATAAGTTCATCTCTTCATAGTTATTATTCCTCAGAAAAGGAAGAGCACTTGGAACAACTGAGCAGACAGTTGCACCAGAGTGTACCTATTTTTGGGTTTGTTGGTGACACAAAACTGGGAGGAGTGGCTGACACAGCAGAAAGCTGTGCTGTCATCCAGAGAGACCTGGACAAGATGGGAAGTTGGGAAGAAAAGAGCTAAGTAAGTTAAAAACAGGCAAATGTAAGGTCCTGCACCTGGAAAAGAAAACTCCAGGCACCAGCACAGGCTCAGGGCCGACCTGGAAAGCAGTCCTGGGGAGAAGGAGCTGGGGGTCCTGGTGGACAACGAGCTGTCCGTGAGCCAGCAGCATGCCCTGAGGACCAAGAAGGCAAATGGCATCTTGGGGTGCAGTAGGAAGAGCATTACCAGCAGGTTGAAGGGAGGTGATTGGGCCTGAGAGGGACCAATCTGATTTTTATTTATGTCTCAACCTATGTACATGTGAGGTTAAAAAGTGCTGTAAGGGCTGTGAGCATCCCTGTTCCCGGGGACACACCGCCTGACAGCCGATTAGGGCAGAGAAACTTCCACGACCGGGCTGCAGAGACATCACACTGGCCAGTGGGACAGATCCCCGACTGCCCCGGAAAAAATGCCAGGGAAATTGGGCTACGGGAGGAGCTTGAGCGCACAAAAGCAGTTAACTGCGACACAGCTGGGGCTGGTTTTCTTTGAGTTTCTTGGAAGGAGCGGAGTCTCAGTTTGAACCTCTCCTCCCCTTTTCTCCCTGCTTCTTCCCCGGCTGCCTCCCCTGTCTGCACCTGTCCTGCCCTTCTTTGCAGCTTCCCCGAGGCAGCTCGACCCCACGGCACCCCAGGGCGGCCCGCAGCGCCGGCAGCCTGCTCTTCACCCACGGGAGGGACCGGCAGGGCCGGCAGGCTGCTCTTCACCCGCGGGAGGGACCGGCTACTGCTCGGAAATCGGGCCCAGCCGCCACGGGAGCCACGCAGACCCATCGCAGCCGCAGCACACGCTCCGTGTGCCGAGCTGATGCTGACAGGGCGCCCAGGGTGCAGCGGTAACGCTGTTCCTCTCTTCTGTTTCGCTCTGCCTCTCTTTTCTCCTCTTTGCTCCCTTTTCGATCCCCCTTTAGGTAGGACCCCCCATCTTTCTTTATCAACAAACAGTTCTCAGATGTAATATTGCCGCGTTTGTGCTTTGTTTTTATCTGAGGAATCTATCAAAAATAATCCTCCCCAGCTCCCCTTTTACAGCGAGACTGGACATGGCTCCTCTTCTCAGGTCTGGTGTGGCCACATCTGAGAGCTGTGTCCTGTTATGGAGACATGGAGATACTGGAGCAGGTCAGCGCAGGGTTACAAAAATCTGTAGGTGACTGGAGCATCTCATGAGGCAAGGCTGACGGAGCTGGGCCTCTTCAGCCTCGAGAAGAGAGACATTATCAAAGAATACAAATAACTTAAGGGCAGATGTCAAGAGGATGGGACCAGACCTTTTCAGGGGTGCCCAGCGACAGGACATGGAGCAACTGGCAGAAACAGTAACACAGGAAATTCCATATGAATATGAGGACAAATCGTTTCACTTTGAGGGTGACAGCATTGGAACAGGCTGTCGAGAGCAGTTGTGAAGTCTCTTTCTCCTTCAAAATCCTCCAGGATACAAACCCAGGCAACCTGCTGTAGGTGAATGTGCTTTATTAGGAAACATTGTACCCAACGATTCCTTCCAGCCTCACCTGTTCTGTGATTCTGTGATTAATTTTTGTTATAAATCTCTGATTTTACTTTTTCTTCTCTACTATTTTTTTTATTAATTTAGTCTTTTACATTCAAGTAATATTGTGTGCCCTCCAGCTATAAACAGAAAAAATAAATGTTTTGAATGTTTTAAACATTTCTCAGTGTTTGAAGTAAAACTTTTATCTTCAGAATTATTTATCCTAATAATTAAAACTATTATTAATTCAATCATAAATTTAGCTACTAACAATAAATCAGAAGAAAAACACTCCCCTTGTTTCATTGATTAGATTACTTGCTAATGATGAGTGCCTTAATATATGAAAGTATGTTAATTATCTCTTTGATTAGTCAGAGTGATTTGTCATTACAGCACTTTTATACTTTCATATATTTGAGAAGAAGCTGCAGCATAGTGTTTGTGTAGATAAGATAAAAATTTTGCAGTAATATTGCCCTTCTGAAAATAGTAATTGCGGAGATTTTAAAAGTCATTTCCTGTTCATACCAAAAGGAAGGAAAAGATGACTTGAAAGAGTAAGACCGTGTCAAAGTGCTCACATTGTTAAATGGAGTGGTTAATAACTGCAAAAGAAACTATTTCCAGATGATTTCATATGACAAGCTCAGTAAGCACAAGTGGAAATGAAAGAAAAACAATGCAGAAGAAATGTTAAAAACATCTTTTCACCTGTAGAATAGCAAATGTACAGAACTGTCTAGCAGAAAAGGATACATAATTACAATTATAAGGATCAGTCAAGGAACAATTAGAATACAGCCAGGAACAATTAGAATATAGCCAAGGAATAAAGATGTTTATAAAAGTGTTTTTATAAAGACCCACAGCTTTCCTACCCTACTTTCCACACATCTTCTGGTTTTACTGTATTTTCTTCACCACAAAGTTTTTAACTCTGCCAACATTTGTGATTTAAACTGGCAATTTCATTGATGCATTGATTCTGTTCTTGGTTAAAAAAGATACATAAAAAGAATTAAAGTAAATCTAGCCACAAGAAAAATTTGCAATTAAATGAATCTTCCTCTGCAGAAGCCAGGAATATAACTTTATAGAATTGATGAGTATGAAAACTACTGTGATATTATCTGATGTAACTACACATTCACTGGGAAGATTCAAACATGTTCTGGTAGGATCACATAGATTCAACAGCATTATTTGTTCCACAACAGAACAAAGAAGAGAATACTCTTATTTATTCCCATTTCCGTCTGTCCTTTTTTACCAAATATATTGCTTCTTTTTAGAATTTGCTTTTGTGTATTCAGACAAGCATTAAGAAGAACTTGAAAGTGAATGATTTTGCATAATGATGCCTTATATCACTCTATAATAATCATCCAGGTTTTTTTGGTCACATTCATTTCTTATAATGTTCATATATATATATGTTCATATATGAATGGAAGATTGTTTCCTTTCCTGTAATTTTTTAAACTGTTTTATTTATCTTAGCCCTTTAAAAGATGGTTATGGAGCAGGACATACTAGAATTATGAATATGCAAAGCCTTAAATCCGTTCTCTTGTATAAGTACTTCAGACCATAAACATTGGCAAGGCTGAACATTTACAAGAAGGCATCTTTTTGCCTTTTTTTTCCTCTTGTGTTTTTTTTTATTTATTTTTTTTTTTCCTCTGGATCAGGCATCATAACTGTTCTGATCCATGGTGTTCTAAGCATCTTTAGAGACAGGTAATTTTCAGATTTTTTTCTCTGACTATTTGGGTATGAACTACTCACAAAACTATACATGTGAAGAAAACAAAATAAATCAGATTTTCCTAGGAAAAGAGCTTCAGTGATTTATTTTTACTCAAATCCAGGGAATAACACCGTTTCATTGAAAAAAGTATGGGATAATGAAACAGCTAACATTTTAATATGACATTAATATGCAGCTTATGTCATTGACAAATCAATGCAAATTACAGAAACAAATGAAGAGAGGAAAAAGGGTATGTTTTATGTCACATGTTTAAAACTGAGACCTGAAAGAGTAGGATCCAATATGTTCAAGTAAGTAAGTTTAATTATTTATACAGTTCTTAGCCAAATTAAGGAAGAAAAAATAGTTATATATAACAACCTTAGACTTTGATCACATTGTTAGCAAATAAACAGTAAAATATCTTCTATATGTTCCTATTACACATTGCATATGAATATAAAAATGGTTTTTTACCAAATCAGTGTAAAAAATCGAGGTCCATGTCCCATTTCTGAGTTGGATTAGCAGTGATACCTGAATGTCAGATCTAGGCAGGCTTCTAATGATTTCCATTCATGTACACCCTGTCAGATTTAGAACAGCTTTCTGTGGCTCAGAAAGAGCAGTAGCCAAATGTTGCATTTTCCTATGTGATTTCATTCAATAAACTTTTGAACCCACGTAAAATTTTTATATCCAAAACAACTTCTGGAAAGCTATTCCCTGTGGGAATCAGCTATCTGTGGACCATTATGTAAAGGAATGCCTTCTTTATTTTGTTCTAACCTATCACCCCCAGATTCATACATATTCCTGTACTGCAAACAATAAACAAACTTTCCTCAACCAGTCTCACCAAGAAACTCTCAACTGAGAAACTTTTTATCATCTTTCCAGTCGTTTGTCTTTTTTCCTGACTGAAGAGAAAAATCTAGTAATTTGTCCTTGAATAGAAATAATTCTTTATTTGTGTACCTCTCAACAAAAATCTCTGCCTTCTCTGTCTGTTAAATGCTATTTGAGAACAGGTCAACAATAACTGTATATGATATTTAACTCGCAAACACATTGTGGACTTGGAGTGAAATAATGCACTTCATTTAGTTCTGCTCCTTTCCTATTTCATTCTCTGTAACTTTTTAAAAGCTATTTTTTAACAGTAGTTTAGACTGCAATGCAGAATATTTGTTAAGAACTTCTAATAAGTAATACTATGATTCCTTTTGTTTTTCATGTTTGTTCTTTAAATATTCAGAGTAAATGATGCAAAACCAGCTTATGGCTGTGACCTTGTGGTAGACACTATTAGAGAATTAATTCTAATGAATAGTCTTGACATTTCAAAGTTCATAAAGGTGCTGCTTAGAATAGAAACTTAAAGAAAATTAATGGATATGTAAAGTCATGAACACTTTCTATATAAGTCTGGACCAGTTTAAAGATAGCTGCTTGGAAGTTTAGCAACTTTAAAATTAAAGACAACTATTTTCAGCTTGATTGATGGTGTGTTTCTAAGAGGTTTTAGGCTTAGCTGTTACTATAAATTGCAATTAAAATATCTGAGAATGTATATACAAACAATCCAAAAAAAAAAGGTACTTTATAACGGCCAGAGTCCCAGTTACTTCTACAAAGACCTCAGAAACTCCCAATGCCATCTTCAGTACCTACTTTAATAAAAAATATATTACCATCAAGAGAACAAATATCTGGCACTCAGACAGACCAGATAACTGTATTCTAAGGAAAATTAAACAATCCATTCTCCATTTTTCTAAGAACTTTGGACTATCTATTAGACAGACTATATGGAAAAGAATCTTCCACCAGCAAATGTTACAGTTCCTACCACCACAAAGCAGAAAGAGAAAATGTATCTTAAATAATATTGTAAGAAGCATTTTCCTAAGCTTAATCCTTTATTGACCTAATGCTATTAGTAGACTCCAGATTTAATTCCCTGATGTGTTGTGTTAGCAATTAAGAATGCAAGCAACAAGAGATATGTGGATAGAGATCTCTATTACTTATGCTAAAACCTTAAAAAGAAAAAAATGAATAAATTCCTCTTAAAATCCTCAGTGTTGCAGGAGTTTGTGATCCTGCATTGTAGATGTAATTCTGTGGCATCAAAGGACCTTCAAAACTATCGCTACCTTATGAAGAAAAAGAGTTTGTTGTACGACTTCATCACGGTACCTGTCACCTGCCTTGATAAGATATTGTGCCTTCAAAAAATAAAGTGTCAAGAATTTTCTCAAGAGATAAATAACAATTATTTTGTTTAAGTTCTCTTCCTTGCTATTTGGAAATCTGAAGAACCTCTGCTTTGTTGTAAATATTCAACCTGGAGTGCAAGTAGGTAAAAAAGAGTATGAATATCATGGGTGGTAGCCCAAATTTCTGTCTGATAGAGTTTTCTGGTTTTCTGCTAGTTAACAAGACAAAAAATCAACTGGAGAGAAATAAGAGGAAAATGTACTGGGACTAGAGATGCTCCTGTGGGATTATAGTGTTGACAATGAGGCCACCAGACTTCAAAGCTCCTGCACAGGAGCCACAGACAGAGTAGGATGAGATCCAGATTCCAAAGGATGTGTTACCCGCCCTCCGTGCTGAGACTGCTTTAAAAATCCATAGTAGTCAGTGAGTGCTGAAGGAAGTACAGACCAGATGTGAAGAAAGGCAATTTCTGAGATACACACAGATACAAGATAAGTAACACTAGAAATGTAAGCAGTGAGGAAAATAGATTAGGATCCAGGCTTCTATTTTCTTTGTTTGTGTTTTTTGCTTGCACAGCAAAATATCTGACCTCTTGTTTCAACTTTGTAGCAAGATGTGTGCCTTTAACCACTGAATAATAAATCTTTTCTATACAGTTCTGTGCTACAGGGGAAAAATTAAACTAAAAATGTTGAATCCACAGTGCATCTGCTCTAGAAGAGGTATTAAATCTCAGCAAAGACATGCACAAGCCTTCAAAAATATGCTTCTAGGGTGCTGGGACTGATTCTTGCAAATTGCTAGAGGACCTCTTTATCTTCTGATGATAAATTTTAGGTAGATGAATAATAACTTCTGTGGCTGTAAGCAAGCCTTAAAATGTCACATATACTTAAGTAGAAATTGCAGAAAACCAAGCATTTTTTAGATATCCTCCAGTAATTTCTAGGGATGGAAAAGAAATAGTGGAGAACTACTTGGCATTAAAAGGGTATAGGGGGGTTAAAGTCAGCTCATCCCTGTTGAATCTGTGTTTGAGATATATTAAATCTTTTTTTTTTTTTTTTTTTTTTTTTTTCTTTCCTTTTTGGGTTTCTGTTTA
>WEZZ01010477.1:0-12903 GCA_013400585.1 Chloropsis cyanopogon | reverse complement strand
AAAAACCTTTATTAAAACACCTAACTCCGAATTTATAGAAATTACAAGTTGGACAGAGATTAGTCACTCGAGGTTTCTTCTCTTCAACCACAGTGGACAGTTCACGTGTACATCTTCTCTCTCCACCTCGCAGAAAGAATGTAAACTGTCTTTGTTTATGTGAAACTGCTTGAGAAACTTAGCTAGAAATATGAAAACAATCAGAAAGCTTTTTAAAACTGCAAAAGAACTGGGCGACATGGGGGTGTTCAGTCATAGGTTGGACCCCATGGTCTCAAAGGTCTTTTCCAACCTAATTGGTTCCCTGATTCTGTATCAAGACTTAAATAATGTTGGGGCTCCTAAAATTTGGTGGTTTCTTGTCTTGGATTAATTGCACTAAATGTGGTCCCAGAGAAGAATATTCATCTGAAAATTAGTACAATTTTAATTCTTAGGAAAAGTACTCTAAAGCTCTAAATTAGGGAGAGTCTTAATTATTTTTAAAGACTTGTTTCAAACTCAAACCAAAGTAGTAATATTCAAAAATGCTATAAATTTTGGCTTTGGAAAGGAAATGAAAAGTCTGCTAAAATATTCAGAATAGCTTTCTCAATAATCAATATTAGAAAACAAAAGTTTGAGTAGGTACACATTTTTTTGGTAACATATATTAAGGTGACATATCAAGGTGCCAGGGATGCACTTCATTTCTATACAGGTAATTCACAGCACTCAGAATGGACAAAACATTCAACTGAACAACCTTTGGTATTCATGGCTTGAGACTTTTATCAAAGTAATGCCCTAAGATACATGATGTTCATCTTCTCTAGCCTTTAGCTCCCTTTGGAGGAACTAACATCTGAAAGAACTGATTACCGAAATCCTGGTTATTAAGAAAAAAGCAGCATGAGTGATTGCCTTCTGATCATGTGAGCAAAAAGAGGGCTGTGATAACAGATGGATATTCTAATAATATTTGATGTCTTTACAGTTCAGGTAGTTATCATCAAAATCAGAAAAGGAAAATGTTAAATTTCTTGGAGCTCCTGATTCATACTTCATACTCAGGAGTTTGGCTAAATTGCAAAGTTATTTTCTTTGAATTTTTTCATCCTTGGCATCAGGTTCTGTAACCAGGAAAGAATAACTTTATCTCAGGGGTCTTGTCACATCCAGCAAATTCATTTTATCTTTGAAGTAGATCTGTGTAGATTTTTATCTTTTGACTCTAGACTATTTTTTTCTTTGAAGGAAACCTTCATTTTTAAGACACATTCCTGCCATTTAGGGAATGTAGTATGATTCCTTTTCAAGATTCTGATTCCATATGGCATAGAATATACCTTTGGTCAGATAGCTTTAACTGTTCCAGTTGTGTCCCCTCCCAGCTTCTTGCAGCCCCCTAGCCCCCTTGCTATCAGGATGAAATGAGAAACAAAGAAGTCCTTTATGCTGTGCAAGCACTTCTCAGCAATAATTCCCCCCCACCATGTCTATATTAACAACTCAGTTCTCAGCACAAACACAAAATATAGCCCCATGCTAACTACTTTAAAGAAAATTGACCCTATCCCAATCAAAACCAACACAGACTATTACAGTATCTGAATTTTTCCCCAAGTGAAAATATACCAAAGTCAACAAAATTAATCAGTTTTTGGTTTTGGTTCCAAATTTATTCAGTCTTCATTAGTTGGAAGTATCAACAAATTGCTGAATGTTAAATTACTTATTACTTAAGTGTAGTGTTGTTCAGTATTTCCAGTTACTGAACTAATGGAAGTGAGTAAATTACTTAGACAGTTTGCTTCAGGTATATGGCAACTTTTTATTTCTCTAGAGTGTTGCTTAGAACACTCTAGGTTAGTTCAGCTGAGACCAGCAGTGCCGGTAAAAATAATTTTTCAGCTTTTGCTTATGACCTTTAAATGTGCACTCAATCATGGAATTCTCTGTCCTGAAATAGAGGGAAATTGATGGTAACTACAACATATGTCACTAAATGTTGCCTATTACAAGATATGCACTGAGGTTTAAAAAAGTTCATCGCAGATATAGTAAAGTAAATCTGAGGCAAAGGAACTTTGTTGTAGCAGTTCTGGTACCACCTTTTCATGTTCTAATGACACATTCAGATTTTGTGATCTAATATCTGGATGGGTGAATGCATTTTCTTTCTTTGGCAAAGTGCTTAAGGGCTACTATATGTTGACATGAAAATTAGGTGCAAACACATTTTTTCCCCAATGCAATAGTTTGCATTTCCATGTGTCTCACTGAAACAGTTAAGATTTTCAGAAAACATGCTGCTAACAAAGTGCTTATAGTTTATCATACCTTTAAATATTGGGTATGGAAAGCTTGCAAGGGGCATTTTGAGTCACCATTAGAAATTAAGTAATTGTTAAAACCTTTTACAGACTGATATTAGAATGCATATGCATACCTTTAAATTGCTCAAAGACAGCTAGAGAGCAATTATTTCTTTCTGATAAAGTGAACTCAGATTGTTCTGGACTTCATTTTAGCTCTAACACACTTTTCTCATATAGAATTGGAAAGAAGTAGTAACATTTCTTCACCTAGGTCTATTACAAAAGTAATTTACTTTTACCCACCCTTTTTTATCGTCTCTATTTGACTTGCACACTTTTTAGTTTTAAAGATATGCTCTCTTTTCCTGTTTAAGAGCAATGTCTGGCAAAATTAAACCCTTCCCTTTAATGATAGGCTTTAAAATAGAACCATAATATAAATATAAGTGTTCAACCATAAAACAGGATTTAGTTATATATGAATCTGAGATCAACTTTTCTTATTGTCTACTTTATCACATTATCAGCTCTTTTTTTTTCCCAGTATTTCTTTGTTAATTTATAGCAGGACAAAAATAGAAACTTGATTTTACAGTTTAGTATTAAAATATAACTATGAATATTAATACCAATAATTTTGAGTACATTCGTATGTTGGGAAGAGTAAAGAATGAAAGTAATGCTTTTTGCTGCTGTAATTTTTGCCTAATATGATTGAAAATAAAGTGCAACTTTCCAAACCTCAAAAAGTAAGGCAATGTCACACTGTTTTAGGACATGTTTTAGGATTCCATAGAAATTCACTTTGTCTAAGTACCAATCAGGGGACTAGACTTAATTGCTCAGGAAAGAGCTGAAACTTTTTTTTGTTATTAATTAACTTGTATCTGAAAGCTCAGATTTTGATTAGGACTCAGTTATTCCGAAATCTAAGTCAGTTCAAATTTTACTATAAATTCCCATTGGAATATATGCACGTAAACTCTAAAAGATTTTTAAGTCATGAGTTGAAGCAAAAGGAAGAAATGATCCAGAGTCATCATCCATGCATACAACTAGCTCACACAGTCACATAAAGGTATTCTTTAATGCATCCATTACTTTCAGGGTGTGATTGTTGAATCTTCATTTTAAGTGGACTGCAGAGGCTTCCAGACAGGAAATATCTTTCCTGATCGGTGCAATTTCAGTATTACAAATAGCACTGTCAGGGTGCTATGTGAATGTCAAGCATATAGGTGCAATATTTTTTTATGATTAATTATTATTTCTAGTAATTTCAAACAATGTTTTCTTATTTTTCCAAGGAGACACTGTACAATATTTTTAAAAAAAATATTATTGTTTGGATTTCTGTTTACATTGAGAAGTAATATTTTTAAATTATTAAATGTTCAAATTTAACCTTAATATTACTCCTTTGTATAACTTCTACTAAATACACTGATTATATTCAGATTTCTAATTAAAATTATTTTTGTGGTTTAATAATGCTCCATTTGGGTAGCTACCTCAGAATGTTAAAATGCTCTGTGACCTGAGCATCAGTTTAAAAGTGCTCAGACTCTACTATCATGCTTCTTTATGTTCTTTGGACTGCTGCACCATTTTGTAACACATAATTTGAATTCTGTATGACTCAGCATCACAGGAATTATTCAAGGGAATCTAAATATCTGAAGTTCCAGCTTCTCAAAAAAGATATTGAAGCTTGTGATGATAAGACACATGGTAGAGTCTAAAGAGAAACAGATTTAAGTAAACCAATTGCATTACTGCCATTAGCTTTGTCATAATTAGATACGTGAGAAAATACTAATAAATAGCAGTTTGGAAAAATACATAGATACATGTGTGAATGTTTGTGTGTAAAATATACTCACATATGCATAAGATATATGTGTGATTATTTTTGTGTACATGTGTATTTATGTACAATTGCTAAATAATTAACGTTTTCAGGGACCTTGAAAAGTCTTGGTACCAGATCTTAAAAGAATGGTGATCTTAACCCTCGGCTGGTTTGAATTTGAATGGATTATCTGAGGTGGGAAGGCTCACAAGGCTCACAGATATTTAGAAGATATCTGTAACTATTTTATACATTGCTAAACAACCATGATTAGAAGAAAAATGAAAAAAACCTGTTTTCCTTTACAAAAAGAATATGTTCTTAAATTTATACAGGCAGAAAATATGAGTTTGAAAGGCAGAAGTCACAAAACAGTCTTTAACACACTCAACCGTCTACAGTTAAAATATTTATGAGGTTAACCTTCACCAGCACTTAAATCAGAAACTTTAAGAGGCAGAACACAAAGAAATTAGCTAAAAGGATGACGGGGAAAATGATAATAACATTCATAATATTAATAAGAATAAGAATAGTAATTAGTAGTAGTCATAATGGTGACAATGATAATGATAATTATGATGTTTAGGGGCCTGGGGGTCCTCCACAGGGTGCAGGTGGATCTCTGCTCCACCACGGAGCTCCATGGGCTGCTGGGGCACAGCTGCTTTGCCATGGTCTGCACCATGGGCTGCAGGGGAACCTCTGCTCTGGCACCTGGGATACTTCTCTGACCCTTATGTCTGCAGGGTTGATTCTCTCACATATAGTCTCTCCTATCTTCTCTGGCTACATTTACTGCTCTGCAATAACTTTTTCCCCTTCTTAAATATGTTATCCTATATTGGCATTACTACCATTGCTGATGGGCTCATCCTTGGCCAAGGGCACGTCCATCTTGGAGCTGGCTGGCATTGACTCTGTTGGACAGTGTGGAAGCCTCTACCAGCTTATCACAAAAACCGCCCTTGTAGCTCCCCCACTCCCAAAACCTTGCCACTCACACCCAGTACAGTCTTTGTTGTTGCAGATTCGTGAAGAGATCTCTTCTCTTACTGTGCTTGAGTGCCTATACATCTGCTGCTCTAAAGTTTTCACTAATTGCAATTAATGCTTGATTGGATGATTCAGTTCCTTTCCCTCTCCTTTTTTTTCACTAGGAGAAAGTATGAGTGGGAGGTTGTTAATGTCTTAATATCAAAATATTAACTTTCTGCCTTTATTCCTTTGTTGAATTCTCACACCTAGAGGGAGCACTGATTCAACTCAGGATTGGGTTTTACTGTATTTTTTACAAACTAATCTAAATTTATGATTTTTAAAGGATTTTAAAAATCTTTGACATTGTCAGTATGGTTGCTCATTTTTAAGTATCTTCCCTACCACTACAATAAACTAATTTTTTGTCAGGGTAAAGACAAAACCTTTCAATGAGGTGGATTCTCTGGTTGAACCTGTATATGGGAGAAGCAGGATGAAACAGCAATTGGAGACACCTATGATTCCTGTGAAGTGTAGAAACAGTCAGAGTATGCACTCCTAGCAGTGACAGCAAGAATACAGTATGTTTTGACAAGCACAGTGACATCTTTGCATAGCCTGAACTCTCTGCTTAGACTTTGGAGAGAACAGTTGCTTAGGCCTTGGTGCTAAATATGTTTAATTTTAATAAATTGTTAGCTTTGTGTGTACTCAATATACTTATACATAAGTATGTAATTTCAGTAATTTAAAATGAACAGCTATGGCATCTTCTCTGCAACAAAACCACTCATATATTTTATGGACCATGTTAATCATGAAAAACTGGGACATACCAGAAGGTTTGTAATATAAAATAGAGTGGGTTTATGATAGCAGTCAGCTGGCCTGTCACACAATAAATACATGCCATGGGTAGAGGACATTAGGACATTTTAATGGATCCTGCCAAATCACTGTTTATTTTAAGAATAAGATTTTTGAATGGTTTGTATCGTAAAAGATGTATTAAAACTAAGAAACTGTTGGTTCCAGATAACAGCCAGGCTGTTTTCAAGAAGAAAAGGAAACCAGAAAAGCATGGATTAAATACACAGATACTACAGGGTAGAGTGCTTGTTAGAAAAGGTGATTGATAGGGGTTTTTGCACAGGGTACCAGCGTTCTCAAACAGAGTGGTCAGTTCATGGCAGGAGAGTGACAGAAGTCTATCTTGCAATGGCCAACGTCATCTTCCACTGGATAGAGCTGTGTTCCTGCTCTTTCTGGATGTCCCATATTCCTGTGTACTCCCACAAGACAGTGGACATTGTCTGATGGGAGGTCTATGAAGTTGCATCTTGAAAGCAGGAAGGATACCCAGAGATCCTGTGTCAATAATAGCAGGTCTGTGCACAAACCTCAAGTGTTCTAGGGCATCAAAAATTGCTCTAGATGTATATGTTTTGGCATTTTAATTGCTTTGCTACATTTATGCATCTAAATTTAATTCCATATAATCTGATACTGAGAAATATCGTGAGGTATTCATCTACTGTTGTTCTCTGGAGATTTCATTTAATCTGGACTTCTTTTTTTAACTGTGAGGGATGTCAGGATGAAATGAACACAGTCTTAAAATGCTGGATTTCTTTTGCATTTTAGCACTAAAGATGGCCACATGTTTTGACAAACAGGGCATTTAATCTCAGAGGTTGTAATTACACTGGCGAATGTCACATTATTTACGGCAGTATACATATCTTTTGCAGATTATGGAAAACATAAATATTTCCAGACTGCCCTGAAGGAAATAATGTTCCAACACTGTAGCAGGAGTGTAGCTCAGTGTAAAACTCATAGAAAAGAAAGATGAACATATTTTAAACCTCAACTGATTTCAGTCTCCCACAGTCTCATACCCACAAGCCCCAAGACACATATAAAAAATTGTGAGTGTCCAAGCACTAAGATGCCAGTATAAGGTAGTTTGCACAGGGTTCTTCCACAGCTCATTAATTGATTGTGAAACACTTCCCCACTTCCTGGTTCCTCCTGGAACTTCTTGGTTCCTCCTGGTTTTAAATATCTCTTTCTACTCTTTAGGAGCTGACAATGATTGATCTCTATCCTGCCATAATTCTTTGAATCATCAGGATTTAATGCCCGTCTCTGTTTTAGAGCTGGTTGTCTTCAGCAATTGTAGGTAGCAGTGTGATAAGATCTTGTTGACCTGGTCCCACAAATGTTAGCAACATAGGATGTTTTTATAACCTTTATCTCACTCATGTTTTGCTCCTGTGTGTTCACATGCACTGACTATCAGAGTCTCTCTTGCCTAGGTCCATTTTCTCTTGGTTAGCTCCTTTGGTGTCATTGTCAGCTTCAGCTATTGTAGACACTCACCTGTTTGCCTCTCCCGGCCACAGCACCTCTTTGTTTATCTTGTAATGTCAAAGGCACCCTGGTGTCCTGCCTTGAAGAACACCACCACCTTGCAGGAGTGTGACTACTGTGCACCAGTAAGGGGAGACCTGGGTCTCCCAGAGCCCCTCAGGCTGCAGCCAGTGGCCAGGCAAAGCCTGGTGGTAGGTTCTCAGAGTGTATTTGGCAGTCTCTGCCCATGGGAGGACTGAGGGTACCATTCTGGCCTCCCTTGCCCAGCGTATGTGGTACAGTACTGCTGACCTTTCTGTCTCTCCTGACAGCCTCCAGCACATGGTCAGAGCTGCCCAGCACCATCACAGCCAGTCAGGATGCCCCCTCCCACACCTCTCCAGCTCCTAAGCAATGGAGCAGGTCAGACAAGACTGGGCCAGACCAAAAACTGGATCACCACCAGCTACAAGGCTGGCCATAAAAATCTTTACAGATGGTACTGAAGAGCCAGCATTCTTTTTTATTTCAGTTCCTGAGTTTTCCCATTTTTACCCTTCTGGCTCTCTCCCCACATCCCACTGGGGGAGAGTGAGCAAGTGGCTGTGTCAGATCTAGCCGTCGTCTTTGTTGAATGGATTCACTTTCTTAGTTATCCTGTCAGAATCTTGTGAAGAGAAGATTTAGTTTTTAGATTTTTAGTCTGACTTAGATTTTGCTTGATATGGATTTTTTTTTTGGCATAAACAAACTCTAGAAAAAGAAAATATTTTTGCCTGTGTGTACACTCTTGTACATAGACAAGTGTGGGGATGAGTCTTTGGTGCACAAGTCTTTTCCGAAAAAGATTGTGATGTAAAAACATAGTATATCAAGACTGTGTCACCCACCTAAAATGCCTCTCCTTCAGCGGGAATACATGCCATACTGGGCTGATTGCTTACCTTAAATCTCCTGTCAGAGAATAAATGGGAATAGATCTTTTCTATAACATAGAGCAAATGTTGCCTCTAGGTACAATACTATGACATTTTATGAAGACTTTTTTTTCCCAAGATGTCAGATTCTCAGTGATTTATTATCTGATATTTTTATTCTCATGTTCCTTTTCATCTGTTGGATTGATTAATATGCATTAATACCCCCAGTACTGTTTCATTTACTTTAAATAGAGAAACCTGGGTTTAGTAATTGTAATAATGGGAAAACCTTAATATTATATAAACTACTAATGATGTTCAAAATTATTTACACATGCCTTGCTATTGAGAATATTGGATTTTAACTAATCACTGTCAGCTCAACTACAGTTTAAAAACAAGTGCTTCAGAAATATAAGTAGCAAAGATGGTGAAGCCTATTGAAAAATAGCTTTGGCACTGTCACATAAATTCTTTCTATATCTGGAGTTCTAGAATGCTAAAACAGCTGTGAAAGAATCATAAAATCAAAAGGAACAGAGCAAACCATTTTCCTTGATGTAAGTTTTAGGCAATGTGACTTAGTTCACTCCTTTTTTATGAAGCTGCTAAGAACTCTTGACGTGCTTATAAAAATGGAAATAGTAAGTGGTAAGGCAGTGCTATGCAGAACTCAAGGTAATATCCATGCTTCTACACCAATATTTGAAATAAACATCCATAAAAGAAATAAATTATGTAAGTTCACCTGGAATCATCATAGAACTCATTTTGGAGTTATTTAGGCCAGGCATTTCCCTAGTTTCTTTTGAGGAATATGTTTTGAGATATTACAAGCAAATGCCTGGAAAGCAATATGATGGCAATGAAAAGTAAAAGTATATGTAAGTTTTTTGTTTTAAAAACAGGAAGAATTATCTGTTAGAGTAGCTGGCCCCAAATGGGCAACTTCCCATTTCATGAGTTTCAACCAAGTTAGCAGTTCCCAATAAACTCTGCTTTCTTGGTCTGACTCATCAATAAATCACTACAGTGGAAGAACTATAGACAAGGACAACGTGCTCCTTAATCTCACGGGAAATTGTGGGGAAGGGCTGTCCACAGCTGTTGGAAATAAAGCTGAAATTATGCCAGCACAAACAGAACCAGGGGTGGCTTTTATTTTAGCTAAGTGGCTACAACCACTGACTGGATCAACCAGTTATATTAGCTGACCTAATCAAGCAGTTATATCAGCTCAGTGAATCAACCAGCTGTTACTGTTTGTCCTTGATTCTACCAAAAGATGATAAATGTCTTCCTGAGTTAGTCAGACCATGATGAGGGGAGGTTATGGTATAAATTTTTTAGTTCAATGTGAAGTATAGAAAATAAATAATCAGCAAATATTAAAGGAGAACAATTGACTCAAGGTGCTTTAAGTACTTATATTTCTTTCCAGATATTGGGGATACTTAGCATGTTGATAGTGAGTATATTATAGAGAATGGCTGTGAGAATCACATTTATATTGTAAACTAAATATGTATTGCAGTCAATATGCTCTGCTACACATAGTTTGTACTTGTGTTGTGATTAATGTTTATTGTCATATTGCTCTGCTGAATCAAAATGCTGTGTAACATCAATTACCTCAAGTATGCAAATTTGGTATTAACCATCCTCTACATGAGGAATGTCTAAAAGAATTTGGTGAGAGAGTGTTACACTTAGGTATTTGGTTTGTTGCTATTTTGTCTTTATGTGTAGACAGCAAGCCAGTACTGTTTTTCATTTAAAATGCTTTTATAAAAAGCTTATCTTCATGGTTCACAAAATATTTTTTTTTTTTTCCATTATCCTGATAAAGGTCAGATGTAATGCAGAAGAAGAACACAAAATTCCAAAAAGCTGGAGACAGAGCAAGTGAAAGAAAGTATGGCTATTTAATAGGTACAAAATGCATCAGAAAAGGAAGGACCTCTGACTGCACGATTTCTACTCAAGTGTTGCCTTTTGTATTTCAGCTAACAATTGTTTAAAATATTATCATTCTGAGGAGAAAGGATGGGAAAGGCTATGAGCATAATTCTGAGATTTAGCTATCAACATTACCTTTCAAATTAAAAATTGCCATACTGTTTCCCCAATGAATAACCATAAGGACTTCCAGAAAGAAAAGCAGCTTTAGTTCTCTATGTATGAGCCAGGTGCTTTAATTTAAAAAAAAAAGAAGTCTGAGATTTTGAAATAGAATTGCCCTTGAAGGCTCTCCTAAGTAAGTCTCTACAGCTTCTTGTAAGTAAGTATAGCAATTTGTTTTTTACTCCTCTGGAGTTATAATGTGGCTACCACTTTCCAAGGCAGCAGTGTTTCTTAATACATAGTGTTTGAGGGTATGGTTTCTTTATTGGATTTAAGTTCTGAATCTATTTTTTTCCATAAAACTGCAGCCCAACATATATAAGGAAAATAATGTTTTAAGCTTATAACCAGGAGAACTCTTGAGAACCAGTTAAAATACATTATTTTGAACAAAAAATTTTCTGAATACCTCCTCCAACAATATCATCTTCATATCTTTTAGATGTAGTGTATACTTCAAATAATTACTTGTTTATCTCTGTTTTTCAGCTCCTTTGAAACCTTTTTTGCATGTAGCAGTTGTTCCACATCCACACAGTTCCCTCTTTAATTACCTTAACTGTACTGTACAAATTGAGAGGCTCTTTAATTGAGGTACAATAATTTCTCCTCCCCTTTGTGGAAATTTCTCTTTAAAACAATATTTTGGCAACCATGTATTCTTCCCATTGTATTTGGAATAATGAACATGAATAACATATGGACTCTTAACTCCGTAGAGTCTAGAAAAAAATATATGAAGGAATTTTAATGTTTTAATAATGTTTTAATTTTGAGAAAAGCAGCAAAACCAAACAGTTTTAAAGATTCTGAAAGCTTAGCAGCTTCAGCATCTTTCTTTTGAAGATGTAAAGACCACTCTGTATAATAGATGAAAGGTGGAGGAATTTCATAATGTTGGGAGCTTTCCCTTTCTCAGTTGCTAATCAAAACTAACCTATAATAATATTGACCAGTAAAATATGTAAAGCGCTAGTTTAAAGTATATTATGACCTCAATACTTTTCTTGCCTGCTCTTACAATGTCATGATGTTAATAGTTGTTTCACATTCTCAGTCATTAAAAATTATTTACTTGACATTCTTAAAGCAGTCAAAATAATATAGTATTTGAAAACAAAGTATTGTATTAATGCCCACAACATATCATTTACAATAATAATAATAAAAATAGCTTAAGATAGGGTAATATTTTTTCCAACATGAATTAAATACTAGAGGAAAACATATATCTTTGGTGAAAGTTTATTATAAAAAAAAAAAGTCACAAATTCTGCATATATATACATGATATATAACAAATACTGCATTTGATGGAAGGAAAATCCTTGAAGTTGTTAAGTTAGGATCAATAGAACAGACTATTTCAGTTGGGAGGAACATAAAGCAATTATCTAGTCCAACTGTCTGACCTCTTCAGGGCCAACCAAAACTCAACGCAAGTTGTTAAGAGCAGTGTCAAAATACGCCTTAAATGTCGACAGGTTTGGGGCATCGACCACCTCTCCAGGAAGCCTGTTCCAGTGCCTGGCCACCCTCTCAGTAAAGAACTGCATCTGTTGTGCTAGAAGTGTTTGATGTGAACTTGAGGAGCTGTAGACAGCTAATAAAATGATCATGTTTTATGTGACGGGAAGAAATGTTCCTTTTTTGTCCTTGTCAGCTCTGCTAGGTTACTGACAAAAATAATAATGTTTCTGCAATACCAGAGAGGAAGCAACCGAACAGCTGTTGAGCATAGAAACATAGGTTTCTTTGCAACATATGGATAAAAATGTATTCCATATCAGGATACATGTACCTAAAAATATTCAGATGACAGTTATTTCCTTACTGGAGCCAATTTAAGTTACTCAGCAAAGTAAAGGTGTAGATTGACTTTATTTTAGGAATAAAAACTTTGTATATCTGGAAAAGTAGAAGAAAGATAGATAGAAATGTTCTATCTTCCTTAAACATTTTCCTTAATATGTCATCTTGATAAATACCAATACGTACAAATTATGATTTGTTCATCTGATTGTTATTCAAGGGTGAAAGAAGATGTTCAAGACACATATGAAAAGTTTTACTAAAAGAATACCCACCCACTGGATCCTGATACAAGATATTCTTCACTCAGAATTTTTAAAGGTGCTTCTGACCAGAGTAGCTCACAAGGACCACTTCCCTAAGACAAGTTATTGACAATTGACCTANAATTGACCTGTGTGTGGCAGATCTGTTTTAGCCTGTCACGCAACCACAGCATTGATTATTTCTCTAATGATACCCTTTGTTTCAGATGTGTGCTGACACATTTCAAACAGGTGTGATGAGAAGCAAAACGTTCATGTATTAATTCGGGTTTGGTTCGAGGAAGTATTGCCTA
>WEZZ01010476.1:43569-56277 GCA_013400585.1 Chloropsis cyanopogon | reverse complement strand
ACTGGAACAGGCTGCTCAGCAAGGTTGTAAATTCTTCCTCACTGGAAATATACAAGAACCATCTGGCCACAAGCCTCTGTCTTGTGCAGGGGATGACCCTGCTTGAGCAAGGAGGTTGGACCAGATGACCCACTGTGGTCCTTTCCAATCTGACTCATTCTGTGATTCTGTGAAATAAATCATTGAAGACAGCAAAATTGTTTTCCGAAGAAGAGATATTATATCAGGAAGCAATGAAATTTATGTATATTTCTGAATGTATTTTCACACCAATAGAAAGGAAAAGCTTTTGATAGTATGGAATGGCTCCTTTCTATTCATGCAGAAGAGATTCTATCATAACCAATTCATTGTGAAGCAAGTTTGAAAGTGGACATTTGAATAACTCTTTCACTCTTCTGTTGGCTGAAAGGAACACTTTAAGACACAATTCTGAGCTAAAGGAAGTTGCGAAAAAAGAAATCAAGCTTGTTTGTGATAAGAGGTTCCCCATAAAATAAGTTGGTGTCCTGGTGCATTGCTTTGAGTTTGATACCAAAGCAATACTAATTCAAGGGCACCAGGAATGGGGTAAATTGTGCAGAACACTTGAGTGCAGATTTAAGGCAATTTTACAGGAGAATACTCTCTCCAGTCTATTAAATTGTGGAAGGATCAAATACTATGTGTTGGTGAAACACTAGATGAGATAAGGAAATCGAGATGATATAGCTAAGGTAGAATCTTACAGAAGAAATTAAAACTATTGGTGAGATCTCTTGAATAGACATCTCCATTGGAGCTCAACGCAATTGCAAAGGATGTAAGCATTGCTCAGATGAGCAAAGAAAAGTACTAAAGTATTAAACTTAGCATCATCTGGCAGGCCAACAAAAAGGACAGAGAACTCCTGAATTCCACAAGTTAGTGCTTCAGAGGCAGAGAACTCTGCTTTTACTGCATCCAGTCATTTCTCACACTTGACCTTGACATGGTACCTCTGTTATTTCAGTGGCTGACAATCAAAATGCAAAAATGTAAATCAAATCCTTAAAGCTGCTCATCCTTGAAAATGACAAGACTAAATACTAATGTACTGATGTACTGATGGGGAAGAGAACAAAAAGGTACACACCCTTGAAAAGTATTATTTTCTCTCCCAGTTACAAGGAAAGCCAATCTGAAGCATTGGCTCCCAAATACAAGGAAAGCCATCTGAAGCTCACATATCCTGAGGCTGTGCCTTGTAAGGTACCACACAGTCCTGCTGTCTTTCCTTTGAAACCTCTGAGACATGCAGTGAAAATAAAAATACCAATGGCTTGCCACTATGTTGCTCTAAAGTAGGACAACCAGCTTTACTTTCTCTTTCCTTGCATCTAATTATGGATTATCTTGACCTTTCCCAAGGTCTGGCTAGTATCAGTGAGGTATCTCTAAACTAAGCAATATAAGGATGAAACTTTGTTGGAAAGGCATCTTCAAGCTCTCAAGGAAGAGCAGTAACTCTTTCATGTATGACAGTTTAAAGGCTAAATATATCTGAGGAGTCTCACTGAATCCTTCAGTGTTAATGAAGTATGGAAGCACTAACCACAACGAAGTGCCAGGATTTGGCCTATCTTAGAAATGTATTTATGCAAATTTACCTGTCTCCTTTAGAGTGGACAAAATTTTATTTGCACAATTGGGGTGCCTTACAAGTTCAAAACCATCAAAACAAGTGTAATTCAATGCATGATCAAGAATTGGAATGAGCTGCCTAGGGAAGTGGTGGAGTCACCATCCTTGGAGAGATTTACAAGTTGTGTCAATGCGGAACCTAGGGATATGGTTTAGTGGTGGGCTTGTCAGTGTTGGTTTAAGAGTTGGACTTGATGATCTTAAAGTCCTTTTCTAACCTAAATGATTCTATGATTAAATTACAATTATAATTGCATTCTTTCTTTATCCTTGGTTCAGCAGTACGAATTGGATTGAATACAAATGGGGAAATTACCTGCAAAATCTCCTTGTTAGTTTTCCCCAAAACAGCTGAAAAACAAGGCCCATGAATCCATTCATCCTTGCTATCAGGGGATGGTAGTTTGGGGTTTGCATTAGAGTCAGTTGTACATTAATGTCAAAGTGTCCTTGAGCACAAAGGAGAACAGCAGCTATGGTGGTACTGGCAAATATAGATTCATGTTTGACAAAGCAACAAACTCCTCCTTGTGCCACTGGGGTCAAGTATCTTCCATGTGACTGGTCACACAGGTAATGGCTTCTAACTCCTGCACTTCCAACCACAGACTGTTTAATGTAGCATTAGGTGACAAAATCTACATTGAGGATAGAATCTATCTCCCTTACCTTTAGCCACCAAAAAGACTGTCTAATCCAAGTTAGCCACCAGTGACCTAAGTAAATTCCTTCTGTCAGTGGAGATAGGTCTTACATAACTATCTTAACCTAAACCATTTATCACCTGAACCAATCCCTGATAGAAGTTATCTTCTCCTGCTGTCTTCCAACAGATCTAGATGATTAGCATACATCCTCACCATTCAGACAGCCAAAATAAGACTAATGAATCCCACTCTCAAGGGAAACAAAAAGAGAAAGTCATTTGGCAGAACGCCAAACTTTTTGTGTGGGTTGTCAGTTGTAACCCTCCTTTCCCCCATGAGAAGGCCGCATGTGCATGGAAAATTCACGTGACAGGCAGCTGAGGAGGTGTCACAAATCATCAAAGACCCCTCAAGTGCACTCTCATACGCATTCCTGAGGCCTTGCAGCAGAGCACTGCTCATGATGCAACAGATCCAGAATCTGCTGCAAGAATGTCAACCTTGCCCCCTGCCAGGAGAGGTACCTGGCCATTCCCAACCAGCCCAAACATAATATTAATCCATTGAACTCTGTGTTTTGCAGGACCCTCACTACCAAAAAATCAGAAGAAAAGGATCAACAGGATGCCATTGGGATCCATGGAGTAGTGATATTTTCTACTCCATTAACCTGTCTCTGTCTCTCTGTCTCCGCCACTCCTCTTTTTCTCTTTCTTTCTGTCTCTTTCTCTCTACCTCACATTTACTGTTAAATAGAATCCATACTATTGACTTCAGTCTGTGGTCGCATTTGCACTTTAATTCAGGCAGAGGCATCTCTCTAATAATTTTAATAATTGGATCCTAACAGTTTGGTGAGGGTAATTATATCCATTCATGGTGAGAAGGCATTCTGCAGAAATAACATTGCTTTGACAAACACATCACTTTGCCTTAGCTTTTGCTCACGTTCATATGTGTTGGCAAGTCTTCAAGACAGAAAAAGGACAAATGAAGAAGTAAGGAAGAGACTAAATATTATGTCAGGGTACCCTAGTAGATGGTGAGTTTTCTCCTTCATGATGAGCTTTGTCACCCAGAGCAGAAAGAAGATGAAGGAAGCATTGAACCATAACATTGTGGATGTGTTTGTGTACATGTAATTAGAACTCCATTGTTCAGTATGTCAGTATGTAGATCAACTTGGTTTTGCTGTTGTATTCCATACTTGAAAAATCTTATTTTTCTATGGGACTGTAATAAGTGCTATAAATTCTAATAATTTATTATTTCTTTAATCTTTGTTCATGGTATCCGAAGAAGGAAATAACTGTTTCTAAAGTTCAAAGCTTCCTGACTACTTTTGAAGTCATGACAGCAGTGCTCCTAGGGAGGACTGTGATCTAGGCAGCTGTCCGCCAGGAATAAAAGTAAATTAATGGAAAAAAAATCCTAGAGATATAAAACGGTGCTTTCATCAATAAAGTTTTTCAGTTTTGCTTTATGATATGTCATCTGGTGTGGGAGGGAAAGTAAAGTTGCCTGCACTTTGAAGTGGTAGCATGTTCTGAAGCAGTCATTAGTGCAGCTCATACCTTTTCTTATGTACTTGATTCATTGAGGTACTCTGTGCAGTCAGGATACCTCGCAACACCCAGACCTGCACAAGCATTCTGGAGGGCAAAAATCTGACAAAGAAAACTATTAACTGGAGAGCTTTGGTGTTGAAAATATAAAATATTTTTCCGTTAAGATGTTATAATTTTCTGGCTTTTTAGAGAGATCTTAAAGCTAGCCTAGCTTTTAGAAAAGTGTCTTACATTCAATTATTTGCAACTAAGAAAAGTAGCTTTCTCTTTAGCTCCTTTAAATTTCAAGTCAAAAAGTTAGATCATAGGTTTCACTATTTTTCTTCATATTTAAATTATTAAGACAAAAAAATCTTTTCACATTATATTACAAATACACGAGTACATTCCTATAATTTTTATCAGTCTGCACACACTTTCATAATGTGTTAATGCCTCTCTCATTTCTAATCTTAACAGGAAACTTTAATGTCTTCTTTCATGGCATAAGCATCCCCTTAGTCAGCTGCTGCATAGTTAACACAGTGGCTCTTGTATGATAAAAATCAGTTATTTCCCCTATTGTGAGCATATCATGCAGCTTCCATTACATTTCCTTTCTTTGAAGGGTTAAAGAAAGTAGAGGTCACTACAGAGCTGTTAATTCTTGTGATGGGTTGTACCTAATTACTTAATTATATTGGTTGACTGTGAGAGATTGGAATGGTTAATGGCTTAAACATCGTTAGAATCATCTGAAGGCTTGTGCCCACTGTAGTGAACAGCAAAGAAGGAGCTGTTCATCTGCAACCACCAAAGCCCAACCCTTGCTGAATATGCCTACTAATTAGAATTTGGACTGCGCTGAGAACTTAAGATAAAGGTAGTTCTGTTGTTCAGTTATCCTAGGTCTGAGAGAAGAATGTATCCACAAGTGATACTGGAAGAGAGACTGGGATGCTGGTGGCTCAAACATTGAGGGGGTGAGCTGCCGATGTGCAAAGTACCTGCCTGGGTGGAGAGGGTGGGCACAGCCCTACAGGCTGCAGCTGGGTATTGAACAAGATAAGGAAAGTGGCAAACCTTGTGAGACAGGTACTGTCTCTGTCCTCAATCAAGTTATGAACTCAGATGTCACAACTCCCCTGCCGGGGATGTAACATCCAGCTGTAACATCTTAGCAGGTGTCAAAGGCTCCTCAAGCATCATCAGGTGCCTCATGACCCACAGCATTCAGTGTGAAACTCCCCGCCACAGGGGAGGTACCTGGGGGTTCCCAAGTGAACCTTGGTAAATATAAACCCATCAGAGCTCCTGTTTTATGGGTTTTCTCCACCATGGTGATGGGATTTCCCCAAGAACTTGACAGATTATTCAGTCTGCTATTGTCACTTTGACCAACAGGTGTCAAAATTTCAAGCCTTGTCAAGGACTCTAATTAGTGGTGACTATATACTTTCTACTCTTATTCCTTCTCTTTCTTTTCCCTATTTGTTTTTATCTCTACCTCACATTTACTGTTAATAAAAATCAGTACTACTGACTTTGTTGTATGATCTCATTTGCACCTAAATTTGGGCAGAGGCATGTCTCAAATGACTTTAATAACCAGAGCATGATATTGACCCATATGATGGTTATTGTATTGCATTATTTTAGCTCATAATGGATGGTGCAATTTAGCCAAAATAGAAAACTGCTTGGAAATAAGCTCAATATCTCTATATTTTGTACTCTCCAGAAGGGCTTTTTATCTGAGGCCTAAGACATTCAAGTGTTTTGGGTTTTCCTAGTATGTTTTCTATCACAGATTCTTCTTTGAACCTAATTCAATTTAGAATTGGCTCTCACAGGTCAGAGCAATGCCTCCTTAGACACCCATACAGAATTTCCAGAGGAGACAATTAGAACAGTAGATGCAAGAAGATGACTAGTCATAGATGCTCTCCCTGCTTCCAGTAATTTTTGGGTGACATGGTTATCCTGGTATTTCATAACCACAGACAGACTCTTCTTCTATGTCTTTTCCCAGTGATTTTTGTCAACTTTGTCATTGACTAGAAATCCACAATCCTGTGTCAGGGTAATTACAGCTTAGTTACAAATTGCAGAAGAAATCTCTTACTTTCAGAAGTACCTTTCAGTTTCTATTGAAGCTTTTTTTATCCTTTTATTGGAGGATACCATGAATATCTGATCAGATTCACTCTTCATTATTTGCTCTTGTATGTTATTAATTCTATTCAAATTACTTGATGATTAACAGAATTGTCTTACCTCTTTCCTCACATTTGCCTATTTTCCATGGCATTCACTGCTCTATAAATAACACTTCTCATACCTAAGCCAGTTCATAACTTTAATTATCCTAGATGTCCTTTGCTGAAAATTCTCCAATTCTACTAATTTGATACATTGCACAAAAAGCAAATATTAAACTGATATTTCTCACTTTACTGCAGTAAAACATAGGAAACTGGACAGCAACACAAATTTGTTCTATTTCAGTGTATTGAGTTTGCATGTCAAAGTTTTGGTAGTGGAAGGGGCTACAGGTGTGGCTTCTGTGAGAAGCTTCTGTGGCTTCTGCCAGAAGCTTCCCCTATGTCCAACTGAACCAGTGCCAGCCACCTCTCTCTGCTGGCCAAGGCTGAGTCCATCAGCAATGGGGCTAACATATATAAGAAGGGGAAAAAGTTGTTGCACAACTGAGGCCACAGAGAGGAGTGAGAATATGTGAGGGAAACAGCTCTGCAGATACCAAGGTCAGTGGAGAAGGAGGGGAGAAAGCGCTCCAGGTGCCAGAGCAGAGATTCCCCTGCAGTTCATTGTGAGCCAGTTGTGCCCCTGCCGACCATGGAAGACCATGGTGGAGCTGAGATCCACCTGCAGCTCTTGGAGGATCCCACACCAGATCAGGCAGATGCCCAAAGGAGGCTGTGACCCTGTGGGAAGTCCACACTGGAGCAGGCTCCTGGCAGGGTCTGTGGCTCCATGGAGAGAGTTGACCACTGTAGAATAGATTTGTGGGCAGGACTTGTGACCCAGGGCAGAACCCTCACTGGAGCAGCCTGTGCCTGAAGGATTGCACCCTGTGGGAGGGACCCACACTAAAGGAGCTCATGAAGAACAGCAGCTCATGGGAAGGACTCAGGTTGGAGAAGTTTGTGGGGGACTGTCTGTCGTGGGAGGGATCCTATGCTGTAGAGGGGAAACTGTGTGGGGAGGAAGGAGAGGCAGAGAAAAGGTGTGATTCTGTGACTTCAGCCCCCATTCCTCTCCTCCGCTATCACTGCAGTGAAGGAGGTAAGGAAAATCTGAAGTTGAGCCCAGGAGGAAGGGAATGGGGGAAGGTGTTTTTTAAGATTTGATTTTATACCTCATTACCCTACTCTGACTTGACTGGCAATAAATTAAAGTAATTTTCCCCAAGTCAAATCTGTTTTGCCCATGACAGTAATTGGTGAATGATCTCTCCCTGCCCATATCTCAACCCACCAGCCTTCTGTTAGACTTTTTCTCTCCCCTGTGCAACCGAGGAAGACAGTGATAGAATGGCTTAGGTGGGCACCTGGCATCTAGCCAGGGTCATCCCACCGCATACAGTTAGCTTCACTTTTGCTTCTACATGTCACCCTCCATTACGTGAAGGGGAAAGTAATATGCTTCTTTAATTTTTGCAAATTATCCTTCTAGGCATTCAAACTACTGAATACTGAATAGGTCAGATTACAGTAGTTCACCAGTGTAATTTATTATAGGTCTCATGAATGTGAAGAAAGCATACATAGAGGAAAAATGTAAACTGAATGAAAAAAATTATCAAATTAAGCCAAGGATGGTGTCCTTCAATGGTAATAGTTTGAGTTTTAATTTCCTATTTAATTTATGTTCCATTAAGATGACAAAACTACAGCTGCTGCTGAAATATTTTACAAATATTGATTCATCTGTACCTTAGTTAAATAAGTATTATGAAAAAGCAGGGAGTGTGGTGATCTTCCAGTGAGAGCATATATTCCTACTTAAATTAAATAGTTTGTGGCATAACTAGGAGGAACTAGAATCCAGAACTTCTTGGAAAAAAATCCAAAGTTTCCTTCCTATTATACAAACGTGTAATATTTTTAGAACTTTTTGGTGTGCAACAATCCTCAGCACGATTCTAGATTCAAAATCTAGATTTCTAGACTGCTTCTAAACTCAAAACTTCGTTGTGGCCCCACTGAAGCTACAGTTTGAACTACTCTGAAAGTCAAGGTCAAAATGGTGGTTTCTGTCATTATGTGAGGCTGCACTTTGCTAATGCAATAACCTAGTACAGAGACCAGTAAGGCTGCAGGTGCAATTTCTGATTTGAATCTGTTATTTTCTATTACTCAATTCCTGGCTACCTGAGAAAACACCTCTTTCTCAAGGACATAATATGTTTGAGTCTAAATGAACAGCTGGAGCCAGGGGCTTTCTCATATAGACAAATAGAAGCTGCTCAAAAGTGTAGTCTGTAAGGGATACTTCCATTTTTGTCTCACTCCGCCTGTGGAACCTCTAGTCCAGCCCAGGTTGGTTGTCAGTCACTGGCACACCTGAAGCAATGCCCCACATGCTACCCCCAGAGCACCAATGGAGCCCTTGAAATATGGGTATATACAGTTGGATGGGTAGGGTTTGCTAAGTCAGTGCTTGGAGAAATGCCTTATTTTGATTGAATGTTTTGGCATAAATTTTGCCAAATTTCTAGTTTTCTAGAGTTTGTCAGTAAAGTTTGCTTTTTCACCTCCTGTGAACATTGTCGCATTATCTCCCATGCACTCAATACAGGGAAGAGTAGCACCACAAACACTTTTTAAGTAAACTTGCTAAGAGAAGATGGGGGCTCAACAAGGTGTTTTTTAGAGGGGAAAATGAGTGAAATGTATCTTTCCATTTGAGCAAGAATGGAATGCATCTTGTGATGCTTTTTTAAAATGGCTTTAGAATTCCAAATACAGTTTGCAATGAAATGATGTCTATAAATGTAATCACAGCTCCAACACCAATGGACTATTTCATACCCATGTGTATGCAGTGGAAAATGGAATTTCAATTATTATGCTTGTATTATTGAACTTTTCTATTTTAATATTTTTTCTCAACTTTCCTGTCCTAATACTCACAAGAGAAACTTTTTTTTCCTTGTAGTTATTTATTTCTGACATGATGGAATTCAATTATCATTTTTCATATCGAACCACCTTATCATTATAAACTACCTTCTTCTTTCTGAGCTCAAAACATGTATTTAGGTGAAGACAGTCCTATCCTTCAGAGATATTTTTGTGATACTTTGTAGTTGACTGGCAGTGTAGCACAGCAGTGATTGAGCGATATAAATAAACAATAACAATAAATTTCAGTGAAGCTGAGTCTCAGTGGTAGCAAAAGTGTATTATAGCTGGTTGATAATTGACACAATTGATTCATTTAGTCATTCTGGATTCTGGACACTTTTATAAGTATTTTGAACCAAATCTTATTTAGGGTATGCTATAGAAAAAAAATCCTCTTGCTTATACATGTCAGTGCAATAAGTCCTCCAGCAGAGTACTTTTGTGAATACATATTTAGGAAGACAGCGACAAGTTTTAAAAGACAGAACTATGTTTGAAATGTTGCTGTAGTGTTTCACCAAATAAGGTTCTAAAAAATCTTCCAAGCCCTGGAAATGGAGTCAAAGTAATAGCCCCAAGGAAGCAAAACATCTTGTAAGCAATCATGTTTTGCTTTAACCATCAATCCCAGAACCCTTCACGTGAAACTACTGGCAAACACTAACCGTTCACCATGTGGTACCCTCACAAGAGAAGATTTGAACCACTTTGCAAATGTCATTCTGAATCCTCTTACTTTGTGGCAGGGTGTTTAGATGGCAGCAGGATTCATGCAAGTGAGGGAGAGGCCTCTTGTATAACACCCCACGAGAGAGAAAACTCTGGCTTCTCACCTGTTAAAGGACCTAAGATTTGTCAAAATAACTAACATGACACTCAAGGTAAACCCCTGCCACTGGGACTTGGGATGAATCTCAGGTAGTGTCTTTGCAGGGCACCTTCTAACTGCTTCACCTCTTGGGACAGAGTGGGGGGAACCTAAATAAGCTCTGTTTGTAGGTCAAAATACATCCTATGCTTTGTACTGACATGAAGTTACACCATGAAGGCACGAGTCTGAATGGTGGAAGTGATCCTTTAGCTGGGCAGCAACACCAGCACACTTCAAGCTATTCTTTCAAGAAGAAAACATAGTGGACTCAGTTAAGTTATTATAACTGCAGTTTAGATAGAAGTCTTTATTAAGAGATCCTGGAAGGGGACCAAGACATGAAAGTTTTCTATATTTTCTACAGTATTCTACAGAGGAATATTTTCACCCACCTTAAGGTGACAAACAAAGCAACGAAGTGCTCAGAGTTTGTCTGTGACTTTACTATTAAAATTGAATTTTTTTTAAAGGCCAGCATTACAAAATTCATAATTTTAGCTTTTGTTCTGAATAATTCCCCCACATGATTGAAGCTCTGTACAGTCTATACCAGGAAAGAAAGCTCACATATTTGATTGTTATGGCAGTAGCCAGACCTGAAACAGAAAGAATATGTTTTACCATCTATTAATTGTCTTCAAAATTAAAGTAATAATCAAAAGACTTATTCTGTTTACAGCAAAAGGCACCCTACCTAGTTTTTGAATCATGTTCTGTGGTCTCCAGAATGCAGAAAAGCACAGCAGAAAGCATTGGCCAAATAATGTGAATATCTAATTTTAAAATTCCTTTTTCTTTGAGTCTTAATATATGTGTCTTGCAATTCAATTTTGTTTAGGAATAAGACCCTTTCTGATGCTTGCTTAAAGTAATATTATGTTATCAGAAAGAGAGAAAAGTATACAGAAAATTACAAGATGTTATAGCATGCTATAATAAGATAAAGTTAAGCTCTTATGTGTTATACTTTGAAGAAGCGGTACAAGAGTATTTGCCCTACGTATGCAATAGTATTAGATACCACACAGGACTATTAATATTCACATTTTGACCTCATAAATATATTCAGGAAGTAAATTATCTGCTATTAACACATCCACTTTCTGTCCCCCGCTTCCCAAGCAGATTTGGCTTAGTGTGAATGTATGAGGGGGTAATTTGACTTTTGCAATCACAGCAGACAGCTGTGAGTGATACATGACATGAAAATGAATAATCTTTGCTCGTGCTCATTGAGAGCAGAGAGTGCTGTGCAGTTAATATGCTGTGTTGTAGTCTGTACCTGACAGGTATGAAGTGTACAGGAAGATAAAAGCAGTTTTTACACCAAGTTTTATTAATTATTCCTATACATACTGAAAAATAGCTTTATATAAATACCATGTTCCTTAATGTCCTTTCTATCTCTTCCCTCTCTCCATTCTTCATCACTGTGAGATAATTCTACCATGCTCCCAGTCATTCAGGCTTAATAGCAGAGTGCTAAACTTGACCCCCCTTTTCCATTTCCACCCACTGCTAGAATGTTGTTAAATGTCACCAGTTATTCCTCAGTAAGATGAAGAAGCTATATAATTTCTTTTCTATTTCAGCTGCTACAATTCTGATAATTTATCAAAACTTTCTTATCATCTCTCCTCTCACCTGATTCAGCTTTCTTGTTTTCCTCTTAGGTTTTACACTGAGAGCTTTCTGTTCCACTTTTCAGACCTTTTTCTCAGCTTAGCCTCGTTATTCCCTTTCATATATTGAGCTCCCATTTCACTAGTTTTGGAGACTCTCTGTGGCTTCTTTGTGAGATACAACCTCCCTGTTACAACCTGTCACTTCTATATATTTTATGCCAAGCTGCCAACTGTTGCTTGGAGTCCAGTTCCTTCTGCTCCCTGGCCCCTTAATCTTCTCTGTCTTTTTGTCATTGGAGGAATCTACAAATTTGCAATTCAGCACATTCTCATTTTCTTTTCTTTCCTCTTCTCTGAGCCCTTAAATTTTGGCTCATTTGCACCAGAAATATTTTAATTATTTTCTAATGCATTTTACTTATTCTGAGCTTACTCTGTCTCGCAGGTACTGATTTGAACAATTTGTGAGACTTGTCTTTTGTGATGAACTCCAATTACAAATAAGGGCAAGCAAGAGTGGTTTTGTGGACTTTTGTGTTACCATCTGAGTCAGTGAGCCAGGCTTGGTAACTGTAGTTTGAGTAATTGTTTGAGTTACAGAATAATGAGAGCATAGAAACTTTTTTTCCTGGATGTTTTTTGATGAGTTCTGAAAAAAAATCAACAGCTTGCATAATGTAGTAAATATGACAAGTGGATACCTGTAAACACATTAATTTCAAATCTGGGTGTCCATAGGTGGTTCCCAAAATCTGATACAGACAGTCATGGGAGAAATCTACTCTGAAGCATTGAGTAGTCACATCTCTCAGTGATTGCCTGACCTGTCTGGTTTCTCTTGGAGAGCACCCCATGAATTCATGTGACCTACCAGCCACCAGAAAGGCCAGCTGGCCTGAGCAGCCCATGCCAACATTTGTGTCTGCTCCTGAGCAGTCCCTGGAAAATATTTGATTTCCAAACAAACCACTCTGATACACTAAACTGAAAGCATCTTTTGCATTAGCAAGTGCTTGTGAGAGCCTACATTTTCATTTTGTGTGTTGCTGTCTTGTGTATGCTGCTATTTGTGACTCAGCCACATAGGGAGTGTTGTGGTTCTCTGCATGGTGTGACTGATTCTGTACAGGTCAACAATGGGTGAGGGAGGGTAAAGGTTTTGTCTTCTCTTCATTTATTCTGTTTTGGTTCCTGGGCCACAAAATG
>WEZZ01010476.1:30118-43481 GCA_013400585.1 Chloropsis cyanopogon | reverse complement strand
CTACATCTGTCCAACCCCACACCCTGGTGAGAGGACTGCAGCATATGCATGGGACATGCCATGGGTGGTGCAGGAGTAAGGTACCAGTCAGATGGAAGTAATTTTATGCTTTCTCAGAAGGAAAACAAATGACAGATCTAGCTGTGCCTGACGCTGCCTGAGCACCAGAGACTCTCTCTTTCCCTCCAGGGAACCTCAGGTTAATGAGATGGAAAATGCAGTCAGCAGATTCCATGCCATCAGAAACCACCAAACTTGCACAAACTGCCCTCGTACCTCTGAACTGTGCCTTATTTCTAAAGCTAAAGCACCCTTAATACCAGATTCTTAGCTCAGTCCTGATCTGATTTTTAATATCTTCACTCTGCCCTTCATACTAATCAGATTTTTAAGAGAAAAAGCAGAGGAGGTTGCCTCAGATACTGAAGTCTCTACAGTAATTTTCAGGCAGAAAATCAAATTGCCTGTGGGCTGTGGATTTTCATAGTGTGTATGCATAGAAGAGGTCACCTTTAACATTAAGGGCATGAATCTCGTTTTCCCTCCATCATTTGAGCTCTGGTGTAACGTCATTAATAACTTCAGCAGGTTCACATTGACTGATCTGTGGGGTTACCAAGACTATTAATTTGGCCCAGACCCTGCATTTAAAGTGTAACTAATGGCAACAAAAACTCTTAACTGTGCTTTAGAGAGAAAATATAATAATGAAAAGCTACTGACAGCTTCTAGGAACCATACCAGACTGCTTACTTAATTTTATACAAAATTGTCTCATTGCTAGATCCCGCCATTATCTCTTTCTGAGACGAAAATTAACCCATTACCCCCATTTTGCAGACAGAAGTGAGGTTCTAAGTGATAAAAGGACTGTCAAAAGTCATTCAAAGGGCAAAATTGCGTGGTTTTTCAGTCCTCTTATAGTTCATTATGCTTAAAATATGACAAGCTGGATCCTCCAGAGAGAAGGTGGAACTGCAGTAGTATAGGACATTGAGAGAAGGGACAGAATGAAGTCTGGCTTTTGAGCTTCTTTTGAATTTTGATACTGGAAAGACAGCAACTATTTGGTTACTCACAGAGCTCATAAAACCCAAAATATATTGTCCTTTTGAGTGAAGGAGCTATTACAGACAGAGGAACATGAAACAGTCAGAACCTCAAAATTTCCAGGACAGATATGAAGGGTGCCAAATGTAGTGACTGCTAGAGTCATAGACTCAAAACATGTCCTGTTTTAGCTGCTGTGTTTGCACCAAGAAGCAGCTGACTTGGCCACTGAGGCTTTGTGTTCTGCTGAACGGCTATGAGCTGCACTGTCACACCCCATTTACACCCTTGGTTTGCTGGGAGAACCCTGAGTCAAATCTGCTGCTGCTGGTTGAGACTCTCTCTTAACATTTTTGCTTGTAAATAAGAAGAGCTATACCAAATGCAGCAAAGAGTCATTCCAAACTCACGACCCCTTTTTGATAACACTTCTAGAGTCTAAACAAAACAGCTGTGATATGCAGTGCATTAGTTTAATGTGCTCTATAACAAGGTTTTCGAGTACACCTCCAATACTAAAGTTACCCTCTCCTGCTTAATTCAGCTTTATTTGTGCTGATGTCAACCTAATACTGACTGTGCTGAAGTATCTGTGCCTGCACTTTCCCTCCATCTCAAAACTTCCCAGGAAAAAACAGTGAAACTCTGCTTCAGAAGTGGTAGAGCCTGAATTAAATTTATTTCTGATTCTTTTTTCCTTGGCTACTTGCCTCCACAGATTAGAGAAACCATTTCTTTGCAGCCTTCCAGAGTATCACACCTTTCATACATTAGTCATCTCCATTTAGCTGTGTCCTTTATGCCCGACAGCCAGCACTCCTATGGGTAGATCCTGTACGTAATTTCACTGCTTGCTGTTCTTGAGATTTGTTTGTTGGCTTCTGAGATGATTTCCTGCAGTGGTGCTTGCTTTTCTTGACTCTTTTCATGCTTTTCAAAGCTGTACAGTGGCTTGCAAGGATCTCATAGACTGAGGTTAAAACCATAGGGCTTAATCACCTGGATGTAGCAATAGGGTATCTAGAGAGAGCAAAGTATGCAAATCTGTGACACTTTGGTTAATGGCTTTCTATCACAAGCCATCATTCTTTCAGCCAAGACAATCTAAGTGATCTAACTGATATTTATGGTTATTGTGATACAGTAATGTATCCATGTGGAGTACATCCACCTGTGGAATGCACTCATTTGGGTGTGTATAAAGATTTGACCTTTGAAATGATCATATTTCTTTTGTGTTAGTTGCTGTGACTGGCACAACCTATTACTAACTGTTCTATCTTCCTCTTCAGCATTTTGGTACTTCTGATTTTGAGCAATGAATTCCATGCTCTGCACCCAATAAATTACATTGCACAATGTGCCTATAAAATGTTGCAGAATTTTGCTTTTAAAAACACGAAATTTTATCCAATTATTACTAAATTTTCCAGCAGTAGTGTTTCTAGTATGGTCAGGCAAAACCTTCAATATGGACTTGCTTTTTGACCTTTAGATCAAATCTGCACATTATGTCTTGGTTCATTTTTATTGCTGGATATACTTTCTTGTGAGAAACCTCTTATTAGTGCACTAAAATTCAGGAAAAATGATGCAAAAAGTGTGTAAGAACAATTAAGAACATAGCTGGGATTGGTTAAGTATTAATTGTTGTCAGCTTTCAGCTAGAGTATAGACAGATTTTTCAGACACTATTTTCACACACACTGTTTAAGCAAATAGCATATGCTAGTTTGTAAATCTGAATTTATATCTAACTGAATTATCTGAACACAGCCAAGTTACATTCATATAGCTTCTGCTTCTAAGATTTACAATGATTCAGATCATCACTTCTAAGAGTTGTAATTTTCTGCAAAATCAAAGTATGTTCTTTATGGTCTTTTGATTGTTTAGACTGTATTTGAGTTTCCTGAATATGTGCTATACATTTACATATTTTTCAATAGTAATGTTTTCCCTGCATTGAAGATTATTAAAAAAAGTGAAAGAAAGAAACTCCACAAAAACCAAAATATTAGAAAACACTGAGACAAAGAATAGGCAGAGCTTTTATTTTCTCATACAGATTTTAGCCTTTATGTTTCACATCCTGCCTTTTTTCCCCCTAAGTAATATCAGAATGGGATTAGAGCTAACTAGAATTTAATTTTCTCTTTCAAGTGAATGTGCATAGCTACTAATCCTGTCAGAACACATTTTGATTTACATACTTTTAGGGACAGTCCTTTAAGATTTCTGCAAAGCATACATTTCATCAGCATTCATCCTAAGAAGAACATTAGTTTAAACAGAGGTAGGTAAGAATTTCCATTTCAATTTCCTATTATTTAAGCATCTAGTTTTGCTTAAAAACAGAAAATCTAATATTTCTTAAAAAATAAAATTACTAAAAGAATGTTTGGCCAGTAAGGACTTTTTGTTACTACCAAGTTGAAACAATCTTTTGAACTTTTAGTCTGAAATGAATTTTGAAAGGTTTCATTTTGCAGAATTTTTGTGAAACATTTCAAAATGGCAACATGAAACTTTATACCACTAGAAAAAAGTTTTTGCACTAAGAGCATGGTGTATTATTGAGTGCTTCCCTACAATGGCAGTCACAATGTTCTGCTAAGAGCTTCCTGATACATTTCTTGGAAGGTGAATCTCATCAGGCCCTACTCACCCACAAGGATGGATCTTCTGAAAGTAGTTTGGGTTAAGGTGGTGCCCCAACCAGCAACTAAGTCCCACCCAGCTGCTTGCTCACTCCCCACCACACATGTATGGGAGAGAGAACTGGAAAGGTGAAAGTGAGAAAACTTGTGGGTTGATATAAAGACAGTTTATAGGTAAAGCAAAAGCTGCACACGCAAGCAGAGCAAACCAAGGAACCCATTCACCTCTTCCCATGGGCAGGCAGGTGTTCAGCCAGCCCCAAGAAAGCTGGGCTCCGGCAGGTCTAACAATTACTTGGGAGGACAATCATGTCAAACATCCCCACATTCCACTGTCTTCCCCAAGCTCTGTATGCTGAACATGATGCTTATGGTCATATTCCAGAGGGTATGGAACAGCTCTTTCATTTTCTTACCATCTTCTTTACATCCCTGTTTACTCTTCTGCCTGTGTGAGTCTGCCAAGAATGTTGATTTACACCTGTGATGGTATGGAAAGACCATCTTGGCTGTTACCCTGCTGGGACTGCTGAGGAACCGTCATTCTCTGATCATCTCATCTTAGCATACTGTGCAACCTAACTTCTCCACTTTCTCTTCATACATGGTAGAAGAATTTACTGCAGGATATTGATTCCTTCTGATTGATCTTGAAGAAAAACAATACTATTAAATGTACATTATTGAAATGCATTTTGCTTTTGCCAATATTTTTAGCAGTCTATGTACTCTATGTACTCTTCCATAGATACAATAGCAGTTTCCTAGCTTCTGTGCTGTATGAGTAGGTTAAAATATATGAAGAAAACTGAATAAAATATATAATTTTTGCCCATTTCACCTACCTAAACTATTTTTCTATATTGCTGCTTCTTTGTTATGCTGGCAAAAATAGTCCAAAGGAACTATATCAACTGTGTAAAAGCAGATCTGGAACAGTCCCAGCAGGAACTCTCTAGTCATTCAATTGCAAATGTTAATCTGCTAAATTCACAATTTTTTACAGCTTAAACAAGACTATGTTGAAAATCAAGAAAAAAGGGGTAAACTCACCACATACTAGATAAATATTTTGTTTCACCTGATATTCTTTTCTTTGTCTGAAGAAAAGTTTCTTGCTCTTTTTGTCAGTTTCTTTTCCTCTGTTGTTGCAGTGCAGTAAGGAATTGCCTACAAATTCAATCTAGAATTCAATCTAGTGCCCACTACACATTTGCACTGATTACTGCAAATGTCTTTGAAATGAATATTGACTATGAGGATAGAAACAGGTTAACAAAACCTGAGAGGTGAATGTTCAGCCCAAGTTTCTTTCAGCTGAGGGTATGATCTAACCAGGTTTTTCATCCTAAAGTAAAATCCTGTTTATAATTGAGTATTTGTTTTCAAACTTACCCTCAGGGGAATGTGCTTGATATCAGGGCTGGTTTTAAATCCACAGCAACACCCTCTTTTTGCACAGCAGGAGCAGTGCAACTGATGTCTGTCCCATAAAAGACACTACAAGCACATGCTGCAAAACTGGTCCCATGTTAACTGCAGAACATCATCTCCTGGGCTACTTCTCACATGTTTGTACCAGCCTGCTTCTCATATTGAGTCACACTGTTGTGTGGTCATCTAAAAATAAGCCTCTGGACAAAAAAAAGATGTTTTAATCTTCACTGCTGTCAATCACATTAAAATATGGGAAGGAAATGGACTTCAACTTAAAATAATGCAACCTGATTTGGTTCAGACATAATTTAAGAATTAGCAGCAGCTGAACCTGAGGCCATCATGTTTTCTTTTAATTGCTAATCATCAGAAATTGCCCTCACTTGATCATTATTACTCAGTTAAATCAAAAATATGCTAATGGCATAAAATGACATTCAATCATTTTATCACTGTCTAAATAATTACTTATGCCCAGGAATCTTTTTTTTCTGTAACCCCTTGTGTGAGTTATATAGAGCAGTAAGATAGGCTGTATTTTTCCTTATGTTTACAGTTTAAGTTCTATATAATATGACTTGACTTAAATATATAGAGTGTAGACTTCACAGTAGACTTTTTATTAAACACCTGCCTTTCCTAAACTGTCCCCATTATTGAAAGTAAATATAGCCTCCCTGTGTTGAAAGACAACTACTCTCTTTAGACAAGGGAAGCACTGCTCTTTCAAAAACTCTTGAAACAAATTGCACTTTTTTTTTGTTCACTGTCCACTTACCTATTTACATTGTCCTTCAGTTGCACAAATAGAAAAGATAAGCTGGTCATTTCTTTCTCAAAGATAATGTGAACCTTAAAATAAAATCTAGTTTTGGAAAACTTTGAATATTTAAATAGATTTATTTCCTGAATTCCTTTAAAATGTGTTGGTTACCTCTGTTTCCAGATTTTAGGGAAAGTGTAAGAGGTCTAGCACACCTTTCAGAGGCTCAAATATATTATTAAACAGGGGAAAGGTATTGGGAGCAGATTATGACTCCAAAAAGTTAAGTGGGACCACTTTAATAAACAGCTCACAAAGACTCTGATCTAACTTCTTCATAGTTCTCCTTTTCCCTGGAAGAAGAGTATTTGAGAGGACGTGGTTAAAGTGGATGACAAAAGCAAGCAATAAGAAAGAAAAGCAGATGAGTGACCCTGAGATGAGCCCTTGATCAAAGCACAGCACTAACGACACCAAGGCGGTGGGTTTGATCCCCACCGTGGGCCATTCACTGGAGAGCTGGACTCGATGATCACTGTGGGTCCCTTCCAACTCAGGCATTTCAGAAAGAAACTAGTCATGGTTTTGTCTAATGCCTGAGTGCTGTCAGCAAGCTCCCCGTGAGTTACCAAGCAAGAAACTAGTATGTGACAAAAGAGGAAGGTCATTCCCCACAGTGTCAGCAAATATTCAGAAAGATTATACATTACCCTGAAAGTTGTGGACACTGTACTTATTCCAGGGATGGGCAGTGAGGCAGCAAGGTTTCATTAAAACCAGAGTGATGTTATTAAACTTTTATAATTTGACTGCGATATGTGCAGCAGCATTTTACATAAGCTGAAGCCTGTGCAACATACAATGAGGGTACCAATAAGTAGTGAATTACAATAATCAATATGTGAAATGACAAAAGCATTAATCAACTTTGCAGCAGTGTCCCAACCTGGGGAGAAATTAGTCTTATATAGATCACATAAATAACTAGATAAATTACATACTGGGGCAAATGAATGGCTCATGTAACTCAACTGCTGATATATGCAGCTGGTGACACATTTGGATCTAGAGATGAATTTGGATGATTACATTTTGACATGATATCATACTGAGTCAGGCAATTAGCATAACAACATTTTCACAAGGACTTATTTTAATGTAAAATTTATGTAGATTCAGCTGTGCTCCTGCATTTTTCTTGTTTGTAAGGGGCATTATACTACTGCACAAGAAAAAGTCTTTGCTGCAAAAGTTTGGCTGGCTAAGTTTAGGTTTGTGTATTCCTTTACTGGAAACGGGTAAATAATTTTTTAATTTTTTTTTTTTATTGAAAGAGACATCCCTTAACATATATACAATAAAATGATAAATTAGTCAGGGGACCATTTGCAAGTTTTCAAAGACTTTGTAGCAAAGCAAGAGAAAATTAGTGTTAAAATTTGTGTGTTGCATTTATCCTTTTGGAAACTGGTTTTGTTTGAGATTTGTGGTAGAAGTCATACATATGTAGCAGAGAGGTTTTTTCTTACCTCTCTGTCTTTAGTCTCATTCCAAGTACCTAGAAACACATACATGTTTATTGCAATTACTTATATGCTTTATTTAAAAGTAAGGGACAGTAAGGGACCCGTTGGACAAGATTTTTAAAGAAATGTTTTCAGGATGGGTTTAAATGGAGCAGCCTTTAGCATATCTCTTCATTAATGATTGTATAGAATAGCACCAGTAGTAACTATACTTCTCCATTCTAATTTTCTCAGCTCACCATTGGGATTGATGAGAAGACTGTTTCAAGTGCAACTATTCTCCTTCAAGAGACAGGAACAAGTCCACTTGCTACATCCTCCAGTACTGAGATAAATGACTCAACGCATACTCTGTTAGTGCCAGCTTCTTACAGAAATGAAAGCAGGGGGTGAAAATTAATAGCAGGATGGCTGCTTGCCCTAGGTGCATCTCTCTCAAGAAGTACAAGCATCTTAGAAAAGGAAGCAAGAGAACAAACATAAATGATAGGCAAGAGAAGGTTTTTAGGCTAACAAGCATAAATAGCTGTTAAAATTAAGAGAGACTTGCCTTGAATACTGCTGGTTCAGAAGAATACACAGTATACAGAAGAATAGCACTGCATAGATACCCAAGTGAATTTACCAGAAACAAAATAAAACTTTAGAAAGAAAAGGTAAAAGGGTGAATTTGAAACACCTCCAACATACCTTTATTAAATCCTCAATATTTCTGTATTCTGTATGTAAAAAAAATATGAAGAATAAATGAAAATGGCAGGTTGCAGGCACTGTGCTGACTGACTAGGTGTGATATGTATTGATCCTGCCAATGCGTCAGAGTTCTTCATATGCAATGATTGCCTTTTTGACTGTTCACTCAATTCTTGTTAGCAAAAAAATCAGAGTGGGACAGGGAGATCCATTAGTCTCCTCAAATGCTAGTGGCTGTCAATGAAGAGTTTGTTTTTACTTGGACTAACTCTCTATCTTGGATGGGTGATACCCATGAAATCACTGCATTCAGGCGTGACCCAAAACATGACAAACAGCATTGAACCGAATTTATGCAGCAATTTAGGCAGAGCCATAGTAACCAAAGTTGATTTAATATTCAAACATTGAATTAAAAGAACAATGCTTCCTCAAGAAATCCGCATACCAGAGGTAGATAAAGTCCTTTAATCTCATTTCTGACCAGAAATCTTACGGTTCCCACTTGACAAGGAGGAAATATAAGATGGATGCTAACATTGTCCTAAAGGAAAAAGCCTGTGAGTAAACAAAAACCATATTACCTTGCAATCACATTAGTAGAGTTCTGTGCCAATAGAACTAGGGCCTATTACTTCAGTGTCTGAATACTCATCTTTTCTTGTTAACACATGGAAAGGACTTTATAACAGATAGTCATACTTCCGTGCAAATGGGGATTGCCTTTTCACAGCGAACACTGAAATAAAATGCCATGTCTGAAAAAAAAAAGTATGATTACTCTAAAACCGCGGCGTGCCACTGGGCACTCGGGCGGGGGCACAGCAAAGCCCCTGAGTGAACCCTGGATCTCCCGGTCCCTCCCGCGGCCGGGCTCCTCTGCAGCTTCCTTGCTCCGGATCGGCATCAGGCGAGACGACACACGAGAGACGAGTCTTGCTTACCACTCTAAGGGTTTTATTAACTTAATATAAAAGACTAAACAGAAGCTAGAACCTAACACAGGAGACAGAGCAAGACCACGTGGCAGAGGCAGCCCCACTGCAGCCTGGCCCCGGCCGCCGCCCCCCAGCAGCTGCCAGCGGGGGCCGCAGCCAGAGGGACAGTGGGACTGGGGCCGGTTTGTCTGGTCCCGGTCTGGGGGTCCAAGAGCTGAGGGATGGGGGGGCAAGCATCCAAGAGCTCAGAGAGCCAAGAGCCTGAGAGACCTCTCAGGGAGGATGCAGGGGATCATAAGGAAAAGATCTGCAGGCGTGGTTACAGGGAGAACGACCAATCCAAAGCCCCTAGGGATACACCAAAGCACCGAGGGGTGAGGAGGCACAGATCAAACCATATTATATCAAATAATACAACAAAATACACCGCAACAGAGATCCAGGCTGCAGGGAAGAAAAGACAAATCTTTGAGTTAGAAAACTGATAGGTCAATTCAGTCACACTGAACTGTTTTCTATTTCCACCATTATGACTATAAACACTGAAGTGTTAAAGAAATGAAACAGTAGCAATTGAGAACAGACTGGGACTAATTTTGAAAAAGCTGTACAGGTGTATATATAATAAAGGGCAATATTAGTCCCAAATCACTACCAATGAAAACTGTATTGCTCAGTTTCTCTAGAATTTTATGCTGATTATTAAAGAGTCATTGATTGAAAATCTATTTTTATTCCCCTATAATCAAGTTACTTTGCCCAGTTTCTCTAAGTAATTGGAAAATAATAAGAAGTTAGAATGTTGAATGAAATGTCCTTTTCTTGAATCAAAAAGGTATTGTAGGCAAAATCCTAAAATGTTAACAAAGAAGGTTGCACGTCAGGAAAGTTTTAAATACATACTCCTATTTTTTTGCCTCAGTGAGTACACTTTGCATGCTGGGCATTAGCACAAAGCCTGTCATTATAAATAACACTTCCAGACAACAAGAAAAATAAATTTTGCCCCATCTTTATTGTTAGTTACTCCATAGTTGCTTGTTATTTTTCATCAGAAAATATTGTGTGCCTATCATTCCAAGAAAAATATATTTGTTCTATTATCTCAGCCTAAAAGTTAAAAGCAGTAAAATATAACAGGCTTTGACGTTGTGATTTATGGTACAAAAGTGCAAACAGAAGAAAATGGATATGAAACAAACCCAACAAAATTAATGTGTGCTTTGGCAGCTCTTGGTTTGTGAGAAGGCTATAGGAAGCAGTTTACTGGTCTGGAAAAATTTCCTTATTTTTCAACACTCTAAAATTTTTCCAGATAGTTTATTTGTTCAGTCTATCACCAATACGTATGTCAAAAAACTTACTGTACTACTGGAAAGTGGAAATAGGGTTTTTTTGACACGTTCATGCATGAATTACTGAAAAATCAACATTGTCATGTAAATAACTGCTTCAGAAAGTAAACTAACTGAAGTCTGAGAGCTTTTAGCTTTTGTGTTCCAGGATTTCACTTTCACTAATCCTTAGATGATGGTGAAAATTTGCATGTTAGGCTTATGGAGATAACTTTCCAAAAAGTAGAAAAAAAGGCAGAATTGCTCAAATCCAAAATAAAAGTGTTTTTATTGTCTGGAGCTGTATATATCAGTTGTGAGGGGCATATTTTTCTTTTGATCTGACAGTAACTCCTTAACTGCTTTAGAATAAGCTTCATCATGCAATAGAAAGAGCTGTACTGTTTAATTAGATTTACACAATAGGTTCAGAATATATTCTGTTCATTCTAAGAGCTGATTAAAAACCATCACAATATGACCTTCCAGGCCTGGATCTTCCTTGAGGAGTACTACAAATCCCCCTCTCCCATTGACCTGGGTATGATGTAAATACAAGAACAAATTTTGAGAATGTGGAACCCATCTTGGAAGTTTAGCTCCATTGTTGTATTTGAATTTCTATAATCCTCTATTACAGCTTTCCTCTCTCTTTGCAGGAGTGTTGTTTGTTCATAGGGGTTATGTGTGGGTTTTGTTGTTTGTTCATCTTATCAGTCCTCAGCCGTCAAGCACTTCATAGGAGGAAGCAAGACAGCTTTTATTACTAGAAGACAGGAACCAGCATTATGGTGCAGCCAGTGAATGGGATTTCTCTAGACTTAATGAATGCTGATCTCATTTACAAAGTGCATTACTTTGACTCCCATTCTAAGAGGAATACATTAATGTTTTTGAAAATGACATTTCATGATTAGCTAAGCATGACACCTACACAGTCATTTCAAATGATTGCCTGTTCTCAAAATTGTTTTACTATGTCAAAGGAAACAATAGTCTTTCTTGCAAGTCTGTTAAAAATTGAAAAACAGTTATTTAAATTCACTTTGACTCGCAGGCCTGATTTTTCAGTAAAGAAATAAGCTCATATCTATATTTTCCTTTATAATATTCTTTATTATATCTTATTTTCCAAAGACTTTCAACACCCTGTGGATTTGGGAAGCAATTTTCATTACTATAAGCATTAATGTTTCTGGCAAAGGATTATTTAAGAACATTGAAAAGTTAATTGACCAGAGATTCACAGGAAATATTTTGCCTTTTACATTAAATATGAGTAGAATATCAATGAATTAATACAGGGTAAAAAGACATACCTTTCCAAGTTTTCATCAATGATGCTGTGACATTTACAAACAAAAATAACTGAAGAGAGGGTTATTTTCAGCACAGGGCAGCATTTACCTAAAGAGAGTAGCTGAAAGCACTCTGCTGAGAATGGAAGGAGCGTAGGAGCATGCTCTGTGCTGGGGTGACATGGAAGGTCAGCAGTGTTCCAAACGTGGGGGGTCACTGCTTGGCCCCAGCCCTCACCTGAAGTCCATGGTGTGTCTCCAGCAAGCCCAGGGATCTGGCTCCCCTCAGCTGCACTGCCTGCTCAGTCCCTTGACTCTGATCCCCTGGACTGTACGTGTCAGCCTGTGAGCTCAGCAGCAGCTGCAATGCCAATTAGAGGCTCTCGTTCAGAGACATGAGCTCCCTGCTTTTGGTGGTGACAGCATCTACTACAGCCCAACACGAGAATATTCTGGATACTTTGGATTGACTCCCTAGCAGGCTGGACTAATCTCTTTTGCAAGTGCTCACACTAGTTTGCGTCACCATGTTTGGATTCTGTGTAGGGGTTCAAATGCAAAAATTGCAGGGAGCTGCACTTCCCAAAAGGCAACAAATCTGGGAGCATACGAGGCTCTCGCACTACTACAGTGGGTTCCCAGAGACTAAATTCCCAGAGACTAATATGTGAAATGGCAATCTTTCTGTAGTTTCATCCAGAACACATATTGAGGTCAGTAAAATACATTAGGTATATACACCTGTATGTAAGATACCAGTGTAATTTTTTTAAGTGGAAAATTTACATCAGCAGCTGTACTGAATTTAGTGTTTGTAATACTTAATTCTGTCATATAAGATGTTTTTAAAAAAAAGAAGATGAAGGAAAAAAAGAAATAGAAAACCCATTAGCATGCTCCAGTGACTGAAGAAAGAATTTCAAAGATAGTCTATTCACTCTTCAGTGTCAGAAATTCATTTGTTTCTAAGTTTCATCTTTCAGAGACCTTTGATCTGATTCCCGTTTCCCATCTTGCTACTTCAATATGTATAATGTTGCTTCATTATTTTCTGACATCTTGCCTCATGGTGAGCAGGTGTGACTTGAAAATAGTATATAAAAGCAATTTCTGGTGCTTTCTCTGGTCCCGGAAAAGTCATCTATGCCTGAACCACTCATTTGAAAGAAAAAGCATTTCTTAGGTCCTTTAAACACGGAACAACTTTCTTTCCTGCTTTGGGATTTTGTGTGTGAAGCTATTTGGCTCTCAGGGACATTAAATTTGGGCTACCTACCCTATTTTGATGTAAGTGGCTACATACATGTTCTTAGGGCAATTCCTAAACTAGATTAATGCCAGTGAAGGAAAAGGAACTGAGAAAAAAACCTTACTCTGCTTTCATTGCAGATTATTCGTGACAGAACATGGCTGTACACAACAATGTACAGAACTTGCACTATTTTACCCTGTCTGTGCAGCTGGAACCCAGGTAGCTCTGGTAGCACCAACCTTCTGTCCTGGCACTTGTACTGGCCAACATGCTCCCTTCTTCTGACACTGGTGTGATTCTTCTCCTTAAGCCATCTCACGGCAGGCAACAAAATAAAGTAAAGGGAAGGGAAGGGAAGGGAAGGGAAGGGAAGGGAGGGGTGGGGAGAAATGGGGGGAAAAAATCTATGTCA